>PVJX010026057.1:0-26278 GCA_004027295.1 Dolichotis patagonum | reverse complement strand
GATGAATTTTAGGAGTGATTTCTCTAGATCTATGAGGTATGTTAGTGGTATTTTGATTGGGATGGCATTGAATCTGTATAGTAATTTTGGGAGAATGGCCATTTTTACAATGTTTGTTCTTCCTATCCATGAACAGGGGATGTCTTTCCATTTTCTGAGGTCCTCTTCAATTTCCTTTTTCAGGGTATTATAATTTTCATGGTATAGCTCTTTTACTTCTTTCATGAGATTGATTCCTAAGTATTTCATTTTTTTGGATGCTAGTGTAAAGGGTGTAGTTTCTCTTATTGCTCTCTCAGTACTTTTGTTGTTAGTGTATAGAAATGCTATTGATTTTTGTGTGTTGACTTTGTATCCGGCTACCTTGCTGAATTTGTTAATTATATCTAGGAGTCTTTCAATAGAGTTTTGTGGGTCTTCTATGTAAAGTATCATGTCATCTGCAAATAATGATAATTTAACTTCCTCTTTTCCTATCTTTACTCCTTTTATTTCTCTTTCTTGTCTTATTGCTCTGGCTAGTATTTCCAGTACTATGTTGAATAGCAGTGATGATAATGGACATCCTTGTCTTGTGCCTGATTTTAAGGTAAAGGCTTTCAGTTTTTGACCATTTAATATGATGCTGGCTGTTGGTTTGTCATAGATTGCCTTTACCATATTGAGATAAAGACCTTCTATTCCAATTCTCTGTAAGGTTCTTATCATGAATGAGTGTTGGAATTTATCAAAAGCTTTTTCTGCATCTATAGAGATGATCTATAGATGGCTCTATTGATATGGTGGATTACATTTATTGTTTTGCATATGTTGAACCATCCCTGCATTCCTGGGATGAATCCTACTTGGTCATGGTGTATAATCTTCTTGATGATTTGCTGCATCCTGTTTGCAAATATTTTATTGAGAATTTTTGCATCTATGTTCATCAGGGAGATTGGCCTATAGTTCTCTTTTTTAGTTGAGTCTTTCTCTGGTTTTGGTACCAGAGTGATATTTGCTTCCAGGAATAATTTAGGAAGAATTGCTTCCCTTTCAATTTCATTGAAGAGTTTCAGGAGTGTTGGAATTAAGTCTTCTTTGTACTTCTTGTAGAATTCTGCAGTGAATCCATCTGGGCCTGGACTCTTCTTTGTAGGCAAGGACTTAATTACATTTTCAATTTCAGTAATAGAAATTGTGTTATTCAGCAGTTTTACATCTTCCTGATCCAGCTTTGGTAGTTCATATGTATCTAGTGATTTGTCTATTTCTTCAGTGTTATGGAACCTATGTATCTCAGAGCTTTTAATATGATAGATACAATGCATTTCTCCAAGAGGGAGAAAAACAAAGTATTCACAAAAAATGATATAAGGACATCTGTTCACAGCTGCCAAAACTCACGTTTCATGAAGTAACATTTGAGAAATTCTCACTGATACTCTGGTTAATGTTTGAACTCCAAGAGGGCCAGGCAAATAAAGATAAAAGCAAGAAGTACTGTTCAGCAAAATTCGTATATTAAGCAGGCAAAAAGACTGTAACTTTGTAAAGTTGTCTATTCATAGCAGTGCTTTGGGGGAAGTAGAGAAAACAAACCTTAGAGAATTTGAGACCCTGGAAGAAAAGCCTAGGTTTTAATCAAAATTACATCCAAACAGAATTTGGAGTAGAGTTCTCTACCTGTAGAAGAGACCCTAATCCAGAAAGTGGGTCCAAGAAAGAAAGCAAATAATGAGCAGTGGCCCACCATGTCAGGGGAGGCGAAAGGACTGTATATAACTCCAAATCTACAGTGTCCTGTTAAGGTTACTTTTCAGGCCCAGCAAACAGCAATAAATAATTCATCACATCTTCTCTAACTAAATGGTAGCTACCAAGTAAATGGCATAGGCCTTGTCCTAATTTTAACTCAAAAACTGGAAGACTTTTTCTGTATATGCTGTATCTATCAGTAGATAAAGCTATGAAAAACTTGAAATACCACCAGAAAAAAATTGGAGAAGAGCTGACAACCGAAGTTCTTGGTGTGGCCTCAATTAATTTAGTTATATTACTTCTAATGACCTACCTAAAGAATTAGAAAACTCAAATGATCAGATATATTTGAATTCATATTTATTTGAATAGCACATGAAGTTAAAATGATGTACAGAAATATTTTCCCATTTTCTGAGTGAAAAAATGGAACAGGATATATCTTCTACCCTCTAGTTAGAGATGGTGCAATTAAAATGTATTAGTAGATATGCTAATGGATGGACGATAGAAATAAGTTAGGAATGAGTATAGGTTTGAAGTTGCATCATTTTCTCTACCACTGACACACTGATTTCATAAGCATTTTAAATCATATGCCAAATTCTGAAAACTGACAATATACAGTATTGTCCTATTCTACAAGACATAGACTTTAATGAAATATAAAGAGCATACTTTTGAAAATATAAATTGATGTACCAGGGACCAAAACCCAACAATTCTGTTGCTTATAGCCTTACGTCATACTGAAGTTAATTCCCAGGTAGCTGTAAACTGTGCTTATAGATAGATACGCAGGCTGGGCAGTTGCCTGAGTTCATTCTTACATATTGACAGTGCTTCCTGCATTCCCTGTAGATCTGATGAACTGAAAAATTAATTGAGTAATAATGATAGTAGATAACATTTATAACTAGTTGCTATCATATTTTCATCTTAAATATAGAGAAATAAAATACTGGGGAAGTAAGTAACCTACCAGAAGAGCCTCAGCAAGGAATTCCAAGATTTGAACCTAGGCATTATAAATCCAAAACCCAAACTCTTAACCACTAAGTCACCTAGTTATATCACAAAGACTCAGTTAAGTCATTTAATTTTGATTGCTAGCATTCACACTAAACAAAACATAGCTTTTATCTTACTGAAACCTTTAGTGTTTCAATAAGATTTGGAGCTTCATTCCCAAATACACATGATTTATATTAATTATGTTTATTAATAAGCTAAATATGACACTAATAATCAAATGGACCAGTAACAATGATTATACAAGACTTTTCCTCAGGTAAAATTTCACTAAATAACATACTAAACACATTTCTGTAATTTGTGCCCAGGTTTTGTTTTTGTTCTCTTTTCTGTCCCTTATTTTAGGCCTCTTGATCCTGTGACTTATCCTAAGGTTTGAACAAGCCTAGCCCTGGGGACCCTCATTTTCACTCTCTCTGTTTGGTAGGGCTTTTGTTCATATCCTCAGAGAGTTTCAGTTGTTCCCTAGCAAAGCCCCAGGCAGAGAAAAAGGTTTTCAACCAAATACACTTAAAACTCAAGACAATGCCCTTTGGCATGCCTCCACTCCTGCTCCCTTAGTTACATAAAGAATAGTGCAGTTTATAGAATTTCCCATGTGATAGAATCTGTAACTGAGTTGTTAGGTGCTAACATTGCAGTTCCTATGATTTTCAAAAAAAAAAGCCAGTTAGCTCTGCGTCTCACCCCTCGATGATACCTCCTGGAGATAAGGGTGGTGGCCTTTACTGCTTCATAAAATCATAATGAGAGTAGATAACAAACTTCATTCTTAAGATGAAGAACTTGCCAGAAGAATATGATCACTTTAACTGAAAAATTGATGATATGAAGGGTCTTCACATAGATCCTCCATGAATAGATACATTTAACAGTTTCTGAAGAAAAATAAAAATAATCGCCCAATTCTGCTCAGTTTAGTAGAGCTTCTTGAGTTTCCAAATTATGCAATTCAGGAAAACGTTCTCTATAAACATTTAAACTTCTCTCACACTAACAACACATGCAACTGAGTTCCAGAATAATAGATAGTTCCCTTTGGCAAAACACCAGCCCAGATATTTCCTAACTATTTTTATATTCCATGTGAAATTAGCAATTCAATCTTTAATCTGGTGAGATGAGAAATGAACAAGACTAAGAATGGTAAACTGAAACATCAGTGGTTAAGAATTTTCTGAGTTGTGTCAAAAAATTGAGCAAAGAGTTATATGCAGAAGTGTTTTACTAGATAAAAAATCAAATATTGGGATATCTCTAAGACTTTGATATCTTACCTACTCACTAACAGAATCTTTATGTAGCATCAGTATTCTACAAATTGAGTTCTGCATTGCCTTTCCTTCCTTTGAGTGTCCCACATCTGTTCTTCCTGTTACTGCCAATTTTTCAGCTTAGAGACCAAGTCAGGATCAATAATTTCCCTTTTTTTTCATTTTTGTGACAGGATCTCACTACACAGTCCAGGCTGACTCTCAACTCACTACATAGCCCAGGCTGTCCTTGAACTTGCTGAAATCCTCCTGCCTCAGCCTCCCAAGCACTGAGACAACAAGGTGATAGGAATTTAATAATGGTTGCTATATTGCATATTGTTTTCTTCAAAAGAGTTGCTTAGATTACCAGATATGGACATGAAAAATTGATCAAATCACATGAGTATTAACTATCCTTTTCCATGAACTAATAGAATTAGTAGTATAATCATCTTAGCTATCTTATATATATATATATATATATATATATATATATATATATATATATATACAAATTTGTATCTTTTTCCTTTCCCCTTCCTCCTTTTCTTCTTTCCCCTATCCATTTTTCCCTTTGAGCAGTTTCTTAATCTTTCATAATATCTATTGTAGATTTTGGCTCTTATTTACACTTTCAACCTTTCCACATTGTTGGTGGGAGTGTATACTGGTGCAACTACAGTGAAAATCAGTATGTAGATTTCTCAGAAAACTAAGGTTAGAGGTCCCATTTGACCCAGCTATCCCCCTGCTGAGTATTTTCCAAGAATAACTGAAAACATCATACCACGGTGATATATGTGCACCACAACTTGTAATAACCAAATCTTAGAAACAGTCCAAATACCCATCAACTGAGGAACAGATAAAACAGATGTGGTATTTTTATAAAATGCAGTACTATTCAGCTATAAAGAAGGATTGACTCAAGGCTTTCATAGGTAAATGGATGCAACTTGAGACCATACTCCTAAGTGAACTACATCAGACTCACATGTGTAAATACTGTATGATGTCCCTAAAATAAAACATTTCTTAAATGTCAATAGATATCTAATAATTGCTTCCTCAAAATTACAGGATCATTAACACCTTTGTTTGCCTCCTGCTATCAATTTATCCACTTTAGGCTCCAAAGTAGGATATTTTAATCCCACCTTTCCTGCAATTTATTCATTACTCAAAAATTCTAACTTTCCATTAATCATGTTCCTATTCCATAGAGTAAGGCTGTTGAAGACTTTATTACAAAAAATACAATAAATAGTCGGTATGGAAGCTCATAAGCCTAACCTTAGAAAGCTCAGCCTGGCCCAGTATACATCCTGTAATGTAGCCCACAGCAAGGTTGGATGGTCCTGCAAAAGTACAAGCTTGATTAGTGACGCTCTGGGTCCTCTGCTCCTGCTCAGCTGTCACACTGTGTCCTTTTGTGTTCATTCATAGCTACAGCAGCAGCATGTTCTGCACTTGAGAATTTCCAGCACACTTTCCAAAGGAGATGAGAAAGGGCAATGAGTGTTTAGCAAATTTTCAGTTAAGAAAGGATATGAACTAAAAAGGATGTTCTTTCCTTGAAGCATGCAGTAACTGTTCTTGACTTATCTTAAACCACCAATGTTAACAACACTTTTCCCAAAACAAGGCTATGTCATAACAGAAGAAAAAAATATGTACAAGAAATGTTTTAATTCTCAAGTGAATTATATCAGGACAACTTACTTTGAAGATTTAGAGCCAAATAAAACAACAGAACAGACTGTGATAATTCCAAGGAGACTCTAGAATTACCTATTATTTTAAAGACCAATGTGATAATGTTTTCTTCATAGAAAAGAACAACTCATTTTAACTCTATGAAAACCAAATTGTCTTCAGTGAATAAATTTATTGATGATAATAAGATTTCATTTATTTAGTCTTATTTACAGCCTAATATACACAGAAATTATGAATACAAGAAGAAAAATATAATAGATATATAGACCTTATTTCTCATATAATAACAAGCAAACCAACTAACTTTTTAAAAAATGTTCTTTAATTCAATATAAGCAAATGCTGTTCTCACCATTGTGTGACACTACTTATCATCTTGAGTTATTCCAATCTTTTTCTTCTAATATCAGCATGTTATGCAGTTCCATTAATGAATAATTCACATCACAAATTGGGAAATGATTTTGTTGTGAACAATGATAAGCCTGAGGTAAGAAAAACCAGTGAGTCTGGTTTATCTGCAAGACCAAAGTATTACACACTTCAAAAACCAGAATAAGGGGCTGGGGATTTAGCTCAGAGGCCTAAGTGCCTGCTTTGCAAGCACATGGTCACAAGTTCGATCCCCAGTACCAAAAAAAAAAAAACAAAAAAAAAAAACAAAAAAAAATAAATAAAGAATTGTGAAAGGTTTTCCAACAAAGAAATAATAAATGTCAGAAGAGATACTTATGTTTAACCTACTTTAAACATTGTGCAATGTATACATGTAAACATCACAAGGTAACTCATTATTGCATACAATTTTAATGTGTTTATATAGTATCAGCTAAAATAAATGTGATTACCTGGGCATGGTGACATATGATTATAATCTCAGCCATTCAGTAGACTGAGGCCAGGGGATCCTAAATTCAAACCCAACCTGAGCATCTTCATGAAAACCTGTCTCAAAATTAAAAAAAAAAGAAAAGTAGAGATACAGCTCAGTCACTGAACCCCACTTGGTTCAGAACTAGTACCACAATTAACACACCAATTAAGTTTAAAAATGAAATGCTCAAGTTGGAGAAGCCTCAAAAATATTATCTTCATAAGATCTGATATTAGAATACTGACAAGAACACTAAAACTAAAATTCAGAATATGTTCATCAAACTTGAAGGTTTCTCCAAAAATCCACCAATCTTCCCCACCCCGTCATCCCACATCACTAAATTCCTACAGTTGCTACGAGGCTGCTAAAACACTGATTGTGCCAATTGCAATCTAGAAGTAGGAGTGTGTCTGTGCATACGTGTTGTGTGTACAGGTGTGTGTTCATGTGTATTGTATCCTCCATCGATGTCTCCAACAGAGTTTGAATCATTTTCAGAGAGGGAATCATATCTTACACTATAAAAGTGATTTTAAACAATTGATGAAATCCATGTCCCACAGATTATTAATTTATTTTCCCACTTCCTTCACTTTTAATCAGCTTAAATTCCCACTTTAGTTGCCTTTCTATATCTAAATGGGGCAGGAGGTACTTGAGGGTGTAACCAGATGAGTCTACTTCCACTGGCGCTTATTCTTTTAATTTCCTTTATCTGCATACTCTTGCTCTAAAATAGTTTTGTCAATCTCCATGGGCTCTATAGAATAAAAAGTCAAAATTTTTATCTTTTTCTTGACTCCTCTTTAAACACCATTCTGAGCTCAACACACTTTCTCTATAAACACTGAAACTGAGAACTCACTGGGCTGATTGATTTACACTTTAGAGGACACACAGCTCTTTGTACTTGCTGGAATGGAAAATTTCCAACATTTTTAAAGAGTGCAAAATTATATCAGGAGGAAGGTCCTGGTTTAGCTCAGTGGCACAAGAGCCTGCTTGGCAAGTGTGAGGTTGTGAGTTCAATCCCCAGTACCAAAAAAAAAAAAAGAAGACGAAGAAGACGAAGACAAAGAAGAAGAAGTAAAAATTATATTGAAAGGCACAGATTTTTCACAGACACTGGTTTTAAGCACCCTCCTCAGGGGTGCAATGCGTAAGTAGAGAGAAGCTCCTTTGGAAGGCAGCCCCAAGACAGTTTCTCTCTCACCTGTAAAGGACTTGAGTTCTTTCAGTTTCTGGTGAACTCTTCCCTGTGATAAAATAGGACGAACATAAAAGACTGTATATTGACACGATAGATCTGGTCCTGTCTTTTTAATTGATTAATATTTATGTCATCAACTCCCTTAACTTCTATAAACATCAATTTGTCTTAATTGTTAAAAAGGAATATGAATACATGTTTTCCCTGGTGTTAAATTACATTAAATCAAATTATATGATTTATCTTAAATTGCTTTAAAATGTGGGTATGCCATGCAATGAGAAGGGGTAAAAGGAGGAAAAGGGAAAATACTGGAAAAATGGAACTCTTTTAATTAACCTGCTGAATATTATGCTTAAGTAGTTTCATAAAAATTAGAGTGATACCACACATGATCTTCTTTCCATTAATTAACTCAGATACTTGGTCACCTTTTAAAATTCACATAATATATAATTGGATTTTGTATTTTCTGTAGAAGGATGTTTGGACAAGCACAGTTATGTAAAAGAAGATACTGTGTGGATTTAAAGTACTTAGTATTTAATCAATTCAAAATTATTTAATCAATAAAATATTCACTTAATGGGCCATTAACCTACTAGTTAATGTCATACTGCTTTAATTGCACTTAATAAGCTAAATAAAAGCCAAACCCTATTTTAAGATTTTCCTTGTGTGGCCTAAGGGCAGAAAATCTAGTATGCATTTAGTTCTGCCAGCAGCACCTACATAAGAAAGGAAAGAAGGAAGATTCAGAAGTTTTGGGTGACTTCATCACCATACTCAAAATAGTCATTTCCCAACTGAGGCCCCATGGGGGTCCCAGGACAACTAGAGACAGGAGAAACTAAAAGACAATGAAGAGGTTCAAAGTAAGCAACCATCCCCTACTCAGCTTCATATAAAGCAGCACTGTGCATTTATGGTTTGTGTACACAGCATCTGTATGGAAATTACTTGGTAAGGAACTCTTCTTCTCCTCTCCAGATTTTTGGCCCTAGAAAGCCAGTTTTCCTCCTTGGGACATAGATTTTAGTACAAATAAAGACATGGAAACTGTATTAAATATGTTTAGTTATAAATTAAGAATTTCAGGGAAAATAAGAGCTCTTGGGGTTCCTATTAAAGTGAAGCATTAAGAAACTAACCATTGATAACTCCACCTCCAGCTGTCCATTCCCTGGAGCATGAGGAGACCTCACCCTCACACGGGCACCGGAAGTTATGTGACACATGTCTTCAGCTGCCGGAGAATTCCCGTCCTTTCTCACTATCCATGTGCAATCACTCGGAGCTAGTATCTCAGTAAGAACCTTCCTACCTCATTCAGTTTACTGAACACTCCGAAATATCAGTCCCACTCCTCAGGGTTATAGCTAAAGTGTAACTAATCACAGAAATAACCACAAATAGTCTAATTATAAATCTACATATATATCCATAGCCTAATTAAATTATCCCATATATGAAAATAAAGAAAGCAGAGCTGAACTGGTGGGAAGGAAGAAAAGAAGACAGGGAACAAAGAAGAAAGGGAAAGCAAACAATGGAAAGGCATGAAAATGAGCACTTAGATGAGAAATTTGTTTGTTTTCCACTTTGGTACAAGATGTTTTGTTACTCAATGAACAGTCGTGTGTAGTAGGTGATGTCATGTTCGAAAGGAGAACATTGCTGGATAAAGAAGACTGGACAGACTAACGGACGACACAGCAGAACATTCATCCTATCTATGACCCTGAGATGAAGCGTCCTTCACCACAGCAGTCAGGTGTTAAACACCCATGGACTTGGATGACAACTGCCAGCCCTGTTTTGTAAGCCTAGTTATTCTCGCTTTTGTGTATGTAACTGTCATGGTTTATGTCGGTGCCCCCAGGCCTCATGTATTTGCATTGTGCATTTGTAATTGGTTCATTGTTTAGTGCTTGGATTGATGGTGTCCATGCTATACCACCTAAGGGTGGAGCCAGGATGTGATTTAATGGCAGGAAGAAGGTGTGTGTCTCTCTCTCTCTTGCCGGTTCCCGCTTGCTGTTTGCAGCCACCATGAACTGTGGCCCCGCCATGCCACCCTGCCTTGGAACCAACTGCGCATGAACTGAAACCTCAAAAACTGTAAGAAATAAACCTTTCCTTTCCCAACTTTAGGCATCAGGTATTTTGTCTCAGTGACAAGAAAAGAGTAACTAAGACAATATCTCTATAAAATGTAGCCTTTCTAGAGAACAATATAAAATGAATAATAACTCACATCTATCGAGTGTTTCTTAAGCAACAGGCTTTTTGACTTTCACATGAAGGTAGATTCTGTATTTATGAAAGATGAGATTTCAAATAATGTGCCCAAGGTCACATCCCCATGAAGAAGCCTGGGTTTAAACCTAAACAGTCTAAACAAAGTCATACAACTTAATTCTTCCCTTACTTCCCTTACTTAACCAGGGGCAACTTTGTCCAACTGCAGACATTTGGCATTGTCTGAAGCCATTTTCCCTCAGCACAGATGGAGGGAAAGTGCTACTAGCATCCAAAGAGGATGCTCAGCATCATGACACATGAAGCACAGGGCACCTTTGCAAACCAGAAAATTATCCGACCCGAAGTGCACGTGGTGCTGGAGAAATCACCACCATTTCTAGAGGAGTGTTTCCAAGAAGAGGCAAATAAAAACTGTTTAAATTGTCTCTCTTTGATCAGATGACTCCCAGATTTCCTGATGATAATTATGCTTTGTGGGACCAGCACAGAACTAGGGTTTCTTTGGAGTTGATGCCATTCAGTTCTCATGAGTTGAAGCTCATCCTTGTCTGGAAGTAGCAAGTACCTTATTCTGTTCATGAGGGGAAGCACTGAATTTAGAATTGCCCTGAATGAACCTGAAGTTCAGCAAGCAGAGATTCTGAGTAATTAAGCATATGGGCTACTAACTTGTTACTATATCAGAATTTTTTCAGGCCTGATCATTGTAATTAAGGAAACTGTATAAGCCTGCAAAGCCCCGCTCCCGGGCATAGTCGGAAGGCTTAGCTGAGTTAATTAAAATGCTATCAGCCTCTCATGCTGTGAAATTCCAATCATAGGCATGATCCATAAGGAAGGAACTTTCTCAGACCTTAATGAAAGTGAGGAGATGTGAGAGATTAGCTACTATTTGATAGGGTGATCAATAGAGTGGACCAATTCAAATAACTTGGGGAGAAAGTGCATATAAGAATGTAAGAGAGATCAAGAGACCTTACAGATGGGCTAAGAAGATTTTCAGACAGAAAAGCAGTCTTATTCATACTCACTTCTTTATTATCTTTTAAGCAGTAGGGGTTGAACCCAGGGTCTTCACACCAAGCTACAGCTCCAGTCCCACCCCACCCACCCGATTTTCTTAGGCAGGGTCTCACTAAGTTGCTACACTGCCCATCCTTGGGTCTATTCATCTCATTTAAACTATAACTCATTATTCAGAAATTATCCGAGGCTTAGAATCCATGCCTTCTAGTTATTCTCATTTAGACAAAATTTGCTTCCTCTGATTTAGAAGAAACCACTCCTTTTCCCTCTCCCTCTCTCTCTGCCTCTCTCTTTCCCTCATATGTTTCACTGCTGGGGTGTCTCAGCACCTTTCTTACAACACACATAGATTCCTTGTCATTTTTATCTTGTGTTACAGTGACTGATCCATGCATTTTGTATACCACACACCTATGGAACACAAGCAGAGACATGAGATAGCTTTAGTCTCTGATCACACCATCGAAAACAACAAAATGGATGCACATAAATCTGGGCAAAAATCACTTTCATTCATATCTACTGCTTTTTCCTTTATAGCCATGTCCTCCCACTGAGTACAACATTCTTCCAAAAAAAAAAGGAAATCAGGAGAGAGACAGACAAACACAGACAGACAGACAGACAGACAGAGACAGATAAGAGATATACCCAGGGTGATTACGACATCAAGAAAAAAGATGTAAACTAAGTGAGGAAGGGGAACACTTATTAACACAGAAGTTCTATAAAGACTAAGATGTTTTGGGACTCCCATCTTACATGCAAACCTTTCACCTGTATTTTTGAGACACCACACCTATTACGAACCTTCACAGGGCTATGCAAGTGTCAGCAAGTAGGTTATCTGAACTCCTGCCTCCCTTCCTCATCAACAGCACATCACCTTTATCTGTTTCATGTATTTGAAGACCTATGTTAAATTTTATTTGAAATAAAGATTTACTGTTAACAAAACAGGCTCATCAAATGACTACTTTAGTTAAATTTTCTAATTTTCCCAGTAAAGAAGCAAAGCACAGGGAGAAAATATCTTGTACTTATAAGGCAATCAAGTGACTAAATTGGAACTTATTCTCTTTGATCAGTTTCCAAGTAACTGTGGCCCATTCGTCAATGCTCTAGGAGTAGTTGGTAAGGCAAGGAAGAGCAAAAGAGGAAGGAACAATGGAAAGGACACATGTGCGTTGGGGGTCACTATCTTATTACATGGGCCAGCATGACCAGCCTACACTCAAGACAGACCCTGTGCTCCAGCCTGGTGCCTCCAACCCCAGCATACTAGATTAAAGCATGCCCATGTAGAAGTTAATTCTTACTATGAAAGAAATACACATCCTGGGACAGGAAATGCACTAAGCCACTATCGGTCACCGGTCTAGCCTGTCGTTCATGGAGAAGTATAGAACTGAACAAGGATTCATTGATCACTCCCGGAAAGAACAGAAAAGAGAGGTGCTGGGTGGGGTAAGGCAGTATGCTCAAGACCGTGTGGTGGCCTGAAGATCCTGGATTCAGGGAGCAGGAGCTAAAAGGAGAATGCCTAAAGAGATCTGATGATCACATCAGGATTTGGTGGAAGTCTGTTGAGAGAAGTCTGCTTTTTTGTAGAGGCTTTTGCAAAAACAGACATAAAACTGTTAATGAGAAAAACTCCAGCTTTGAAATGGACATCAGTTTATTTTCAATTTTAAAGAGAAAAAACAATAAAAACCAATGATACAGAATTTCAAAAGATAATCGGAAATTAACGATGGTTGGGATCTGGTTTTAAGTTGCAGTACAGTTTTGTGAACATGGACAAATTGCTTCATTTCTTTGTGTCACTGTGTATTTTCATCTGATATTAAGGGCATAATCCAACTCAGTCTACCCTATAGGATGGATGTGAGGATCCGGTAAAAGTGTTTAATAAATAGTAGGAGACTTGAAGGTTATAGCTTACACCTCATTGTAACCATGGGCTTTAGTACAGGGAGATCCAATGCAGTGTAATCAGCATCATTTGTGATTAGGGTTCTGGTGCTAAGTGTACTGTACAACTTCCTAAAGATCTAGTCCTGGGGAATGTGTTAATGGGCACACCTGCCCTCCTCTTCTTTGTCATTCATATTTAAATACATAGCAAGAGTAGAAATTCCTTTAAAACTAATTAAGGAGGTCAAGAAAGTGGCCAATGCTGCATTGCAGACCATGGTTCTGTTTCCCTATGTAAAAACATCTTACATGCTGCAGGAATTATGGGGGAACTTCATGCTCAGTTTGAAGTTTGGACTTTGTCCATTTTTTATTTCATTCTTTTTACTTTGAGTGAAATGAGCTAGGTGTTGCTGCTCTTTGGGATGTGACAAAATAATGATTCACTTCACTTCACTGAACTGAGGTGTCCTGGTAGCAAATTGCAGGGCAAATAAATAGAGGAGCAATCACAAGGATTATCTTCCCAGCCAGGATGATCTGATATAAAACAAAGAATTTCACTGCAGGGAGGCAGTGTCCCTGTGGAGTGGGGACAGTATGATCTTTTCCACCGTCCACAGAGAAACTCTGTGGTCAGGCTTCCAAAGTTCAGATAGGCGGTTTTCAGAGAACAACTTCTGCCAACCTCTGACAGGAGCAGTTATTAAAACAAAGCAGTGATTTCTTCCCACTCTTTTTCAAATTCACAAGAGTAGTCCTCGTAGCTAGGTAATGTTTGAATGTCTCTTCCAAAGCCCTTACTTTTTAAGGAACCAGTTTGCTATGCTTGATTTTGCAAAACAAGCAAGCCAGAAATCACACTGTTGACATATTTCAATGGTGAGGTAACCAGGCCATCATGAAAAAGAGAATATATTTACTCAGTGGCATGGAGAAAGCACCAAAAATGTGGTGATGCATTCCTTGCTGTCTATATGCCAAGTGCTGTATTAAATATTTTTAAAGATATTATCTCACACAATCCTTGAACCAACTCCAGAAAACACATATGGAATGTTTGCCCTCAAGAGTGGAAGTAAACTGAGGTATGAATGCCATGCTTTAAATAGGAAAGTATTTCCACTGGTCCAGATGCTGCCTCCACCTCTCAGCCTTGAATGACCTTCACGTGATGCTAAGAATGTGGTGCACCATATTGAACACCTCGGTATGCACATTCTCTCTTTTACCCCACTATGTGATGCATTTCCTTTCATCAAACTTGATCTTGGCAAATGATTTCTATCAACTACTTCATTCCAAAATATTCATCTTTCACTGGTGACGGAAACATATTGTGGGGCCCAAACACAAATTGAATTAGAAGGTAGCTGTTGTAGTTGAAAGAGTTTGGGACTCATGATAGTGGCTAAAAAGTCTCAAAGAAATCCTGAAGAACATAATATATGCACAGTGATGTAGAATCAGAGATAAAGCAACCTTCCGTTAGAGAAATGGGTTAAGAGAGGACTGGGGTTGAGGTCCAGTTGTCCTGCCAAACCAGTGTTCTTTCCATTGGATTACAAAAATGAGTGAAAAACAGTGAAAGAGAAAGAGATCCAGATGATGGCAAATGGAATAGAAAAAGTTCCAGGAGATTAGTATAGTTCAGGGAAATCAAAAGGGGAATAAATATTCAACAGGAAAATAATTCCATACAGGTTTTTAAGTTGCAAAGAATTTAGAGAAGCTAGGAACTAAAAAACAATCTTTTGTTTGGTTTAAGAAGTCATTGGAAATTGTTGGAAGGGCAAATTAAATAAAATCTGTGAGACATCAATCTACTGGCAGGGATTTGAGGGTTGAAAGAGTATGGGAAACATAAGGAGAATGGTAGCCTTTGAACAAAGAAGAAGATACTCTGGATGGGCCTAAGGATAGCTGTGACCTAAGGACCTGGAAGCTCTTAGATGGAGAAGGATAAATGGCGCTGGAGAAGATCACTGCTGAACAAGATGTGGAGGGGAGTTAGGAGAAGGGATCAGATAAAGCAAAAGCAGAAAGATACAGAAGGACTCTGAAGTAGAACATAAATACATTATGGGAAATTTCTTGTATTCATCATCCTCTCAGGAAAGGTGGAACTGAGGCACCAACAAGCAGAAGCAGGTAAGACTGAGGGAGAAAAGGAACAAGGGAACTCTGATGATGTGGGAAGGGGAAAGGTGAGAATTCTAAGGGAAACTCCCTTTAACAACTGAAAGAAAGGTTAGGAAAAAAAGGTGTCAGAAATTTGGACTGAAATTACAGTTATTAATACAGAACTTTATTTGACTAAGATATATTGATAGTTGTGTTTTTCATCAAGATTTTATGACAAAGTATCCAAATGCGATGAGAGTCCAACTGGTTAGTACATTACATTATGCTGGGAGGCAAACTCCAGAGACTTTCTGAAATGAGCCCTACATCCTTCCTGGCACAAAGCAGACTATGGCACTGTAAACACACACACAACACACACATAACATATGCAACACACACACGCAATCATTTCTTCAGCTAAATGGCACAGGCTTGGAAAAAGAATGAAGATGGAAAACATAATTTCTACTCCTGATAGACTTCTTAGGCTGGCAGAGTCAGCTTTCACTGGAAACAACTGCAATATTTAGGGTGAACTATGTATTAAGGATGGTGCTAAAGAAAATATGAACCGAATTTTTGAGAGGTGATTTTTTTGTACACAGTGCAGATATTATGGGCCATAATTACAGAGGCTTCCTAGATTTTGGATATGAACAAAGAAATATTTTAAGTTCCACAATTAAGTATCAATGCCCTTTTCAACTAGAACAAATAATTAAAATATTTTTTCTATTCTGTGAAGAAATATAGAGAGCAAAGTCTGCAATCCAACACCTCAAGAGTCATTTGAGTTTAATTTAGTACAGATGAAGCTGGGGTTTTTTGAGTAAAAATGCACTTGTTTACTATCTTTAGCTCTTGATAAATCAGGCAATGGTATATTTGTTAAAATTATGGGCCTTTTTACTACGCATTGTTAACTGGCCTATACCCCAGTAATTATTGCAGATTTTCTTTTGCTTTTTAATTAGGTTATTTGATTTGTACTTTATATAATTACAGTATTTGTCTCCTCCTTCATTCAAGACAAAATTATATTCATTAGTTCTGCTACCTGAGGCTGCTAAATGAATATTTACTAAAATAAAAAAATAAGCTACTGAAGAAGGTGTAATTGTATCTGAACCAGAAATTTTCCATTTTATATCCATCATCTTAATTTCATTGTGTTTGCTGAGCTCAGAATGAAAAGGTACAAAAGCCCCAAAGGAAGGCAGAACAGTAGCATCATTAAATCTTTTTAGAAAATAAGTTTCTAAGAACTCAAGACAAAGAGAATACATTTCCTTCCACACAGGCTTCTTCTCCAAGCTTGGTCACCATTAAGATCAGCAGGTAAAGGACCACGGCACTGAAATCAATGAAAACAAATCAGGAACAAGATGAGAAGAGGCTGCCATGACATGAATGAATGAGACACACCTACTTGAAGTAAACCTGATCCAACAGAATTCTTAAAAGTTAGTTAAATTTGGCTTCCTTCTGTTACCAGGTGCAATGGCTGATTTTAATGAGTTAAATTATCTCAGCAATCATATTCAGATATTTGGTTAAACCGTATTCTAAATGTTTCTGTGAAGACGAATTTTTAATGAGATTAATATTGAAATCAGTGGACTTTGAATAAAGTAGATTAACCTCTGTACTATGAGGTCCTCGTAAAATCAGGTGTGGGCCTTAACAGAACAAAGACTGGACTCTCTGAAGCAAGCAGGGATTCTGCCCAGACCGTCTTTGGGGAACTGCAGCTTTTTTCTGAGTAACTTGCCTGCCACCTCCTCTGCAGAATTGATACCACCAATTCTCCAGAATTGTGTGAGTCCATTTCTTAAAATAAATCTATGTTCATATATACGCATTCTGTTCTGCTTCTCTGGAGAACCCTAATACACTAGAGCAAAACGTTCTCCAGTATAATTATCACTTTATTATTGCTATTACTTCAATCAGAAAAATATTTCCATTTGAAATGTATTGAGCAAGAAAGTAAACACGGCATATTTACAGCAACTTGACACCTTTAAAATTGGTTATAACATCTTTTATATGGATCAGAGTCACTGTATATTTTTATCGAATTCAAGTTTCTTCCATAAAAAGATGAAACAGGCAGGGGCTGTGACTCCTTGCCAATAAACTCTCAAAATGTGACCCACCTTTATTTATTAATAAATCCCTGATGGATTCCTTTCAATAATATACCACTTTACCATTAAATGAATGATAGATTATTTTCCCACCTGATCTAAGGCAAAATACAAACTCTATTACCTTCCATTTTAATGTATCAGAGTGGAAGTGGTTATTTTCTAGATCTTACCTTTAAGGTTCTTTGTTGCATTGGAAATTTCTGTCAATCTCATTTTCGAAGGCTTTTCTCTTCCATTGGTTTCAGCAAGACACTCGTTTCTGTTTCTGCTCTAGGCAGGAAGAGCAACTGGAAAAATATTTACAGCCAATGTGGGAAAAGGCTGAATTCTCCAGGAAGTAAAGCACACAAACAAAGCAGTAGGATGCTTATTGATCAGATCTAAAGATGCCAAATAGAGATCAGCTCTTGTCATCTCCTGCACAGAGAACCCAGCTCTTGTCATCTCCTGCACAGAGAACCAGCAAACCAGCAGGTAGCTAGCTGCACTCTGGTGGAGTGTTTGTGGAATCCAGCAATGGGGAGACTGGAACCTTGTAAAGTAAGAGAGCTGAGAAGGCAGCAGAGAAAGGTGAGTGGCAACTGTGACCCCAACTCTCCAGCTAGAGGTTGGAGGAAAACTTCACAGGGCAAAGGGTGAGCAGGATGGTCCCTACGAGCCCATTCAGCACAGACTCTGGCAATGCTAACTATCAGAAAGTTTCACAGTCCTCACAGGCTTGCAACTCATTAAGGGGAAACTCAGAATCAGCACACTAGCTTTGCCCTGGAGAAATGGTTCATTTCGACTCCACATCTGCCCCCAGAAGCCAGGCTGCTGTAGCTAGATGCCATCTTGCAAAGTAAGCTATTTCCCAAATTCACACTTCCCAGGAGTCAGAAAACTCTACATGTCTCATCCCTTGTGTCCCCACAGACATTCCACAAGGGCATAGGGCTCTCATGAATCGAAATTGGTCTAACAAAGCAACTACAACCCAAGCACCCAGCTCCATGAAGTACTCTGTACTACTGATAGGAGTTTCACCACAGAGGGGGACATGAATGCCCAAGAACTGACAAAAGAAGGTGTTTGCCTACAGCTCTTAAGGTGCAAGCAGCCCATGAGACTGACAGTAGCCATGGTGCTGGGTTTCTGTTGGCAGCTGGACCAAAAGTTAAGAGCCAAGGTTCCTGTCACCATCTTTCCCTATGACCAGTACTCATGGAACTATACCACCACTAAAGCTGAGAGTAGGTAGAGTAGTTCCTCAGCACTTCTTCTCCCTATGCCCAACTACTTGAGGACCCAAGCTACTTTCAAGACTGATGGCAAGTGCTTCAAATTCTTCACCTCTGTGGTGTGGTGTCAGGACCTTGAGAGTCCCAGAGTTCACCCAAAAAATGCCTGAGGAAATTTCTAGCATAATCCTGGTGCCATGACATTTATAGATGGAGTGGTCATGAAGAAAACAGCCTACCTTCCAGACTAGGTACCCCACAGTTACCTAGGATGCTTGAGTATTCCACTCACATGGCTCCCTGAGAGAGTGGGGTCTCTCCAAACCTCTGCAGCAGATACTGTACCGAAAGACAATGATTCCAACCAAAGAAGCAATACAGACACTAAGACATCATACCATTCCCCAGTCAGAAACAAAGCCAATACTGCAAACAAAATGAACATCCAGCTCATATTTGCAAGAGAAAGTTTACTACAAAAGCTACCTCACAAAAGTAAAGGTAATGATCCATTGAATGCATAAATCTCAACGTAAGATAGCAAGAAATACAGAAACAACAAAAGAACACAGTAACTCTCTAGTGACACATTCCTAAGAGAATTATATTGACAAATGGGCCTGGTAAGATTTTTTTTTAAATGACCACAAGAAAATTCAAAGAAATTCATAAGAATGCCTGAGAGTCCAAGTGTTGGGTACTACGGATGTGTACTAATAAATGTATAAATTTTTTTAAAAATTAAGGGAGTTGGATGACACTATGTTAACTAAAGTATGTCAGGTATAGAAACTCAAGCACCGCAATAAACTCTGTTCTTCTTCAGAACACTGGGATGACTGCAGTTCACAAAACAAACCTACTATATATTTTATGAATCACCAGAAGAGAAGAGCTGGAAGATTCTAGAAGTAATGATTAAGAGACAAAAACCACTAATTTCCCTGATTTGATCAGTACATATAATATACAGATATAGAAATACCACACTGTACCACAAAAATAAATGCAATAATATTTTTAACATATAAGAAGAAAAAATATCAACTATCCTGATCTGATCACCACCTCCTGCATATATGAATAAATTATGACACTATAGCCCATAACTATGTGCATTTAAAATTTAAAATTATTAAAAATATGCTTTAAAAATCTCACTAGAGACAAAAGATAGAAACTGAAAATTATTAAATGAGGCAATTTAGTGGTTGCCAAATATGAGGAAAAACCATGTCATGTCAAATTATTAGTCAAACAAATACAAATTCTAATAATGTTATGGACTTTTTGTCCATATAAGTAGTAAGGATTTCTCATGTTTTTTTCTATATCTGATATGAAGGCACAGTGAGCTTGTGGAGGTGGTAGAAACTGTTAGAGAACATTTGCAAAGTAGTTTGGAAATGTTTATCAAGCTACATTAAAATATCCAAACCCCCAATGGTATTTTTGAAAAATTTCTCGTGCATTACTCATGAATCAGGAATCAGGTACTTCTATTTATATAAAAAACAACATAAAAGGCAATAATGCTTGATCATTAATAAAGAAATGGATAGTTATAGTACATTCCACAGTTAAGCAACTATTAATAGTTTATTCATTCAATGTTTTTAGAAACATAAGACAATATCTATATGACACTGTTAAGTGATAAAACAGGATACTGAGTTATAATGAGAATAATTTTCCTGGAAGACATTTACTCCACTGCACTAGGGGCCACAAAGTTTGCAGTAGTTTAGTGAAAACCACAGAGGTTATTTTACACCCTTCAGACAGCAAAGTGAATTCAAGCTGTTTCAGGAGCAGTTGATTAGTGGAGGATGACTCGTGCCTGTGTGTTGATTCCCTGGTCAGTTTTCCATACAGGTTTGAGCGTTAAAGCACAGGGGTTCTACACTCGGTTCTGATTGCAAAGCCTGCCTAAACCATCAACCCTCTAATCTGAGGTTTGTTCCTTAAACATTTTTAGCTTCTGTTTTTATACTCCTCCCCTAATGAAAGCTATTATTAATACATTCCTGAATAAGCTAATTATTAAAAGCAAATGAAATAATTATTTAAATTTATATCACAGTGCCTGTAAATGCTCAATAATTGCTGGCTAGATTCATGCTGGGAAGGTTTGTCTGATGAAACAAGGCATATGTTTTAACATATTCCATTAATTAATTGAGACCAAATTAATTAATACTTAATGGAATTCACACTCAGTGAAGAAGCATAACTACCTCTTAGCATATTCCAATACGTTCCCTTTCTGGTAAATTAGCTCTTGGAATGGTCACTGCCTCCTAGGATTACAGGGTGGGAGTTGCTGAATGAGACAATACACAAAATGTGCTAAGCAGAGTGTTCGACATGTATTTAAAAATTAATAAAATGATAGCTTTCTAAGATAAAAACTAAAGAAAGAACATACTCTTCAAGTGCTATTTTACTTAAGTGAAGGGTTCCTTCACCAACCAGTCGACCAACCATATTCTGTTGACTGCTTCCTAAAATCATGCCAGTGCAGTATAGATTTGCACAATTAACACTGCAGGAGCCGACAGAGCAGAACTCTATGTGTAAGGTGCTCAGGGAATTGTTTATCATTGTGCCTCACACAATCTTTTGCCTCTAAATACATTGTGCTTCAGTTTTTTTTCCCCATCGTTACTCCAAAAGAGGCATAATTCTGTCTAAGGGGCTAATGATAGAGAGTTTTGGAGAATAATGACAATGGTTTGGGAGTATTAAGAGGAATAATGTCACTTGGGTAATTCAGTAGTGATTTCTTTTCAAATGTGTAAGAGAAGAATAACTAAAAACAGCAAAGTTTTCTAATTTGCAGTTCGCTTAAAATGCCACTGGGTGTTTCCTGAAATGTTAATGACAAAATTAGCTCCATGTGATGTGAAAAAGAAACAATCCCAATGCTTCCACAGGAAGGTACCACAAATGAAACAGTCCCTACTGTACGATCCAGAAGAGCACAGATGCACATGATATGCAAGCAAAAGTAGTATGTGAGGGGATATAACTGCAAGCAGCAGTGTTAGGGAAACATTACAACAATATGATAAAGTGGAAAAATTAAATATGATGATTTAAGAAATGTGAATAAACATCAGATTTTGCTACCACTAAGCCTGTAATACACTTTGAGCTTCACGAACTTATTTATTTCAAATGCACACACATGGACAAACACACACACACACACACACACACACACACACACAAGCATGCATATGTGCAGAAAACATTTTGAGAAGATGTTTTCAATGCCATTAGAATTAAGGAAAGATAAACTAGTTCTACAGTTACAAAAGTAACATATCTACATTTTTCAAAGCATTTTCACAAACATTATCATATTGATATACACCCTCACCATAGATGTTAGAAAGAGAAAATGTATGCATTATATTTGAAATGGAAAACAGAAGAACAAGGTAGGGGAAAAAGCAGAGTTTAAAAAGATTTTAGCCTTTAGTGTTCAAAGCCACAATTTTTTATTTCATTGTCAGAATAATGAGGAATTGAGGAGCAAAAGCCGTGTGCTTTGTGATGCCATATGAAAATATTGCTTTACAAAACATTTTCTACTACATGGTTGGCAGAGTTATTCAATTTAATTAATATTGCAACTTCTATATTTTTTGACAAAATTTTCTTTGTTCTTTATCAGAAGACCTTCCTATCAAAATCAGAAAAATTATAACAATTGTGTCATTTTTTTTGCTTCCAAAAATGTACCTAGATCATCAATTTCTAGTTATACTACTTGCATTTCCCCAAATGGTCCTTGAACTTGAATGCAAGTATAGATCACTGGGGATCTTATTAAAAGCATTGTCTTGGTTACTTTTCTCTTGTTGTTGAGACAAAACACCTGATACCCACAGAGAAGCAAGGAAAGGTTTATTTCTTACAGTTTTGGGGGTGTCAGTCCATATTCACCTGGCTCCAAGGCAGAGTGACATGGTGGGGCAGACATTCATGACCACCGCAAACAGGAAGTGTTAATTTAGCAAAAGCGAGCAAAGTACACCCCCTTCCTGGCCTTATACCATATGTCAACTTTGCTCCTTGGTGGCTGTAGCACTCACACCACCAATTCAAGTGATAGACAATGAACCAATCACAAACGCTAGATTTAGTTGCCTCCACAATTGCTGAAACCCTTTGGAAATGATCTGCCCCCAATCTCACAAAGGCTGGCTTAGAAACAGACAAAATCTGAAAACCATCAGTACTCAACAGGAAAGTGCCCCAAGAGGCCTAAACCCATTTTGCTTCATTCAAGCCCAAAGAATTACTTGTCAAACATTCAAATCACATTATCAAATACTGTTGACATAACTGGCACTTTCTTCTCACAGCTTCCAGAGAGCTGCCCTTCTATCATCTTATACCCTGGCTAGGAAACTATTCACACTAGGAATAGTGAACATTTAGGTGCTTCTCCCAGCTCAAATTTGGGGTCCTGGCTACCACCCTAGTGAGAGGCAGGGCAGAGTGAGGCAGAACAGAGCTCAGGCCCACTGGCTGAACTGCTTTCTCTAAAACTCTGCTTCCTTCTGTGCCAAATACAGGCCAGACACCTTTAATTTGGGAGCCTCTGAGGATCTAATTAGATTGCTTATCTTTTGTTGTTACCTTATAAGATTTCATGCTTTTTGAATAATAGAAACTTGTCAACAATATAATCTGCAAATATTTTCACCAACTCCATAACTCTTATTTTCAAATTCTTGATAATATGGTTTAATGTTCAAAAGTTTTTAAATTTCATGAAATCCAGTTTTTTTTTTAATTTTAATGCTTGTGTTTTTCATGCCATCACTAAGAATCCATTGCTTCAGTCAAAATTTACCCTTATGCTCTCTTCTAAGATTTTTAGGGTTTTTGCTCACCAAGATCAAAATCTCACCTGCTTAACCAAGAAAGTTATATGTTTGTTTAGCTTACAATTATATTTCATTTATTTTCCATGTATCTATGAATAATTATCCAGACCAAAATCATCTCTTTAAACTTTTCAAAAATTCATTTGCCTTCATTCATTCAATCTCCCTCTTCCTGAGATATTTGAATTATTCATAGCAGCTTTACTTTTGTACAACTGTATAAAGATTTACACATGTACATGTGTATATACATATCTGAACATATATAATATGTGTGTGTGTGTGACATATCACCATGATATATGATACAAGAATGTATATTTTTAAGAAAAAACAATAAAAATAGTGTTGGACACAAAGGAAGAAAATTTTCTTCCATATTTTTCCATGGATAGTATTAACAGTTACTGTAGTCAGTTACCTAAAAACTAACCTTTTACTTATATTAATAACCTACATGAAATCCTCACAGATGTGATGGTTGTAGTAACACCATCAGATTGTAGTAATCCTGAAAGTGCCAGCCAAAATTGTGCTCAGTATCTCATCTCTGCCATTAGGACAGTTTTTCCAGCTATGTGTTGCAATCTTTCTTAACTTCAAAGTGAATGGTTAAGTTTTAAGATGAGAAAACTTCCCTAAGTTGGAAAGTTATGGCTTGCAATTACCATTAAGTTACTGGGAAAATGGCTCTGAAATTGAGGTGGGCTACATATCAGCACTGTTTCACGGGTTTTTTTAATTTATTCAGCATCTACTGGATTCCATTATTAATTTTATAAGCATAGAAAGATAAAAGGGAGACCAGCATCGCGGACTGACTCTTTGGGACCGGAACCTCCCGGACCCGCAGAGTGGCCTGGGCTGTTTGGATTGGGAATTTTGCGGAGACTGGCATCTTAGCCAGGTCTGTTTGGGACCGGGAACTTTGTAGAAACCAGCATCTCATCCTGACTGTTTGGGACTGTAGGCCCGCCCTTCATCCGCAGGGAACTTCCCCGAGACCAGCATCTGACCCAGGTCTGTTTGGGCCCGTAGCCCCGCACTTCACCCCCAGGAAATCTCCCAGAGACCAGCATCGCGGCCTGACTCTTTGGAACCTGGAACCTCCCGGACCGCAGAGAGGCCTGGGCTGTTTGGATTGGGAATTTTGTGGAGACTGGCATCTTAGCCAGGTCTGTTTGGGACCAGGAACTTTGTAGAAACCAGCATTTTGGCCTTACTCTTTGGGACCAGAAGGCCCACCCTTCACTCGCAGGGCACCTCCTAGAGACCTGCCTGGGACAAAGTACGGTGGCCTGGCCTGCCTGAGATTCCACAGGCTCCAGGTTGAACACACCCAGCATTCAGCTTACAACTAAGGGAGCCGGGAGCCTACAGAGGGCAGTTAGGACCCTGTGAGGAAGCCAAGAGCCTGTGGGGGAGCGACTGCCCCTCCAGAAACTGAGGGTGCAAGAGGTAATTCGCCACACATGCAGAGAAGCATTGGAATACCACTCAAAGCATGGAAATATACAAAAATGACAAAAGGAAACACCAAAAGGCAGGCTCAAAGCTCTAGCCCTCCCCAAGAAAGCTTAGAAGCTGTGTACATAGAAGAAAAAAGAAGCCATACAACTGAAATGTCTGAAATGATATCAAATGATATAAAAATGCAAATAGGGAAAGCTATGGAGAAATTCAAATCAGAAATCCATGCCCAGGTAAAAGAAGAATTGATAAAAATAGTGAAAGAAATAGTGAATGCATCTAGTGAAAACACAGCTAAAAAATTAGAGGAACAAAGCAAACATATGGAATCCCTGAATGAACAATATAAGAAATAAACAGAATGCATAAAGCAGATTCAAAGAGATATACAGGAAATCAAAAATTCTTTGAAAGCTGTAAAAACCACCTCAATGAAAGTGAAGATAGAATTTCAGACCTCGAAGATAAGATTGCAGCCAGTGAGCAGGAAAGACAAGATCTTTTAAAAATAACAAAGAATCAGGAAATAACAATTCAACACCTGCAAGATGATGCTAAGAAAAATAACATAAGATTAATCGGGATAAATGAAAAAGAAGGGGACAGCCCAAATGATATCAAGAGGATATTTATAGAAGTAATAGCTGAAAACTTCCCAAACATGAGAAGAGAAACAGACATCTGAATAAGTGAAGCATATAGAACTCCAAACAGCCATAACCAATATAAAACTACACCCAGATACATAATAATCAGCATCCCAGAAAGCCAACATAAGAATAGAATACTAAAATCTGTGAGAGAGAAAAGAGAGATCACCTATAAAGGAAAACCTATCAGAATCACGGCAGACTTCTTAACACAAACAATGAAATCAAGAAGATCATGGAGTAAAGTCTTTCAGATCCTAAAGGAAAACCACTTCCAACCCAGACTGACATACCCTGCAAAACTGTCCTTCAAAATGGATGGAGAAATAAGATACTTCCATGACAAAGAACAGCTGAAGAACTTCATGAACATCAAACCAACTCTACAAAGAATACTGAAAGACATTCTAGATACACATGGGAGAAAACCACCAAGCAAGGCAGACAATTAAACAGAATGGAAAACTAGAGACACAACAGCAGAAAGATAACATGTCAACAATAAACCAATATATAACAGTCAAAACCATTAATGTAAATGGCCTCAACTCGCCAATCAAAAGAAACAGACTGGAAGAATGGATCAAGAAACAACATCCAACCATATGCTGTCTACAAGAAACCCATCTAACCCAAAAGAACACTCATACACTGAAAGTCAAGGGATGGAAAACAATACTTCATCCAACAGGAAACCAAAAAAAAGCAG
>PVJX010026056.1:11992-26379 GCA_004027295.1 Dolichotis patagonum | reverse complement strand
AAATATCCTCTTGATATCATTTGGGCTGTCCCCTTCTTTGTCATTTATCCCTATTAATCTTATGTTATTTTTCTTTGCATCATCTTGCAGGTGTTGAATTGTTATTTCCTGATTCTTTGTTATTTTTAAAAGATCTTGTCTTTCCTGCTCACTGGCTGCAATCTTATCTTCGAGGTCTGAAATTCTATCTTCACTTTCATTAAGGTGGTTTTTACAGCTTTCAATAGAATTTTTGGTTTCCTGTATATCTCTTTGAATCTGCTTTATGCATTCTGTTTGTTTCTTATATTGTTCATTCAGGGATTCTATCTGTTTGCTTTGTTCCTCTAATTTTTTAGCTGTGTTTTCACTAGATGCGTTCACTATTTCTTTTACTATTTTTATCAATTCTTTTACCTGGGCAAGTATTTCTGGTTTGAATTTCTCCATAGCTTTCCCTATCTGCATATTTATTTCATTTGATATCATTTCAGACATTTCATGTGTATGGCTTCTTTTTTCTTCTATGTACATGGCTTCTAAGCTTTCTTGGGGAGGGCTAGGGCTTAGAGCCTGCCTTTTTTTCTTTCCTTTTGTCACTTTTCTACATTTCCTTACTTTGAGCGGTGTTCCAAAGCTTTCTCTGCATGTGTGGCGAATTACCTCTTACACCCTCAGTTCCTGGAGGGGCAGTGGCTCCCCCACAGGCTCTTGCCTTCCTCACAGGTTCCTAACTCCCCTCTGTGGGCTCCTGGCTCCCTAAGTTGTAAGGCGAATGCTGGGTGTGGTCACCCCGGAGCCTGTGGAATCTCAGGCAGGCCAGGCCACCATGCTTTGTCCCAGGCAGGTCTCCAGGAGGTTCCCTGCGAGTGAAGGTGGGCCTACAGGTCCCAAAGTGTCAGGCCAGAATGTTGGTTTCTGCAAAGTTCCCGGTCCCAAACAGACCTGGCCAAGATGCCAGTCTCCACAATATTCCCAATCCAAACAGCCTAGGCCATTCTGCGGGTCCGAGAGGTTCGAGTCCCAAAGAGACAGGCCACAATGCTGGTCTCTGGGAGACTTCCTGGGGGTGAAGGGCGGGGCTACGGGCCCAAACAGACCTGGCCCAGATGCCGGTCTCCGGGCAGTTCCCTGTGGATGAAGGGCAGGCCTACCAGTCCCAAACAGTCATGCCAAGATGCTGGTCTGCGCAGACTTTCAATCCAAACAGCCCGGGCCACTCTGTGGGCCCGAGAGGTTCGGGTCCCAAAGAGCATGCTTACTGCTTGTTAAAAATAAACTTTAAACAGCAAACATTTTAAGAAACTTTGGAGACAAAAGTCTTACTGTTTTAGTTTAATTAGCTCAATTAAGTCTTGTACCTTTAAGATAAAGTCAATGTCAATAAAAAGCTTAAGTAAACAGAATAAATGTTAATAGAAACAAGATCTTAAAAGAGAACCTGGCACACAGACAAGTTAAGAACCATTCTACATTTTCATAATGTCAAAGTAGAGTTTGGAAAGCAGGGAAATGGCAGGTATTTTATTTAGAAGGTAAACCTTACTAAAGATGAGGGACTCAAACAGATCTAATTAAATTTAAATTAAAAAGCATAATACTGTTTGGAGGAATATAATAGTTCACTCTCTAGTAGATTTTTATTTACATTGGTTCCTTAGCTTTTGTTTGTTTATTTTTAGGTTTTATTTTTTGTTAGTACATGCCTACAATACATAATGATTACATTCATCATGAGGCATTAGTACAGGTACTCAGTGCATGATAATTGTTCCTAGGCCCACTCTTCCTCCCCATCCCTGACATCTTTCTCTTGATTACTAAGCTTTTAAAATGAGCATTTAGTGTTATCTTTTACTTTTCAATTTTAATGTCCTAAGCTAAAAGTTTCAATCATCCTACCTTAATTCTATTTCTGTCTATAAATCAAAATATACTTATTAACCAGAAGCCAACTAGCTAGTATTCTCAGATTGCTTAATAATTTATCTATATTCCACCAGAAAAGAAGAGATTTGAGTTTTAAGCTTCAAAGGACCAAAAAAGTAAAACTAATCCAGCATACTCACTCTGAGGTCAGCACATACTCACCTCAATTTCCTAAATCTACTTCCCTCCACGTAATGTTTGGAATAATGAAACTAGTTCTTCAATCAACATGATAGTCTTAAAGGCTTCCATAATTACAAAGTGAGGCCATTTGACTGACAAGTTCTATTGATTTAAGCTTTCTTCATGGTAAAACTCATTTACTTTCTAAGCACTTTGACCATGACATCTCAGGAACAGCAATATCAAATTCTAAAACTTATAAGTGTGTTGTGAAATGAGGTGATGATTTGTGAAATGCCTGGTACATTGTCTACTTAATGCAATGAACATAGGCAATGCATGTTTACTATCATCTAGATTTTCAATTAGAATTAAATGATTACATAAATGACCGTCATCAGCCACAGAGTCAGATGAGGAAGTATGCAGAGGGTCTCTACACACTGGAGGCCAAAGGATTCAATCGAAGTTCTAGAGTTCACCCTAGTGTCTTGTGCAAGTCCACACCAGCAGGCTGATGCGTCTGTGACAGAAGGCCGAAGGTTCTACGATGAAAGGCTGAAGAGTCTATGCCATAAAGCTCAAGAGTCTACACCGGAAGCCAGGAGATGAAGTCCAAACCAAAGGCGAAGACTGGAGCTTCTCCAAAGAATGGAATCTTTTGTCTTGATTGATTCTAGTCAAATCTGGTACATCTGATAGTATCAAGTCTGAGAGCACAGGCAACTACTCTGAAGATGACAAAATTCACTAGGATACCCATTCTGGTTTGATTATTAAATGCTTTTGAAGTCCTATAATGTCTCCAATGTTTTGTTTTTATTAATACTGCAATGTACTGCTATGTTCAATTATACTATGCTTGATGATATGGACATTATATTGAAAATAACAAGAGACGTCATAGTAACTATGGTAGATCACCTAGTATTGTGTTTTTGTATGTCTTTTCGTATTGTATTTTTCTAGGAATTTGTTTTGTCTTGTTTTGACTTGTTTTTCCCTCTAATACAGAAAGGATAGTTGTATATGTAGAGACTAATGCATGTATAGAACTTCTGGACAGTTTGAGAGAATTAATTATATAATGCATGGTGAAATGAATAGATACTTTGAAGAAAAAGAGACACTAAAGTACCCACTGCTAATTCCATAGCATCATGCTATGAAATCTAGCAATACTGTTATTCTTTGTTCAGAGCGAAATTAGTCTATTTTGTTTTGTTTAATTTCAACATATGTGAAGGTATGGACAGCTATTTTGAAAAGAATGAGAGACATTAGGGCTGCCATTGTGGACTTCCCTATTGTCTGGTCTTGTAGACCTAAAATGCCTTCCTCATCCTGTTCTGATCAGTTTGATGCTATTTTGTTTTGTATGAATTCACTGTGTGTGAAAATATGGATGACTATTTGAAAGAAAACAAGAGACAGATAGACAGTGAAGATCTCCAGTGGTCTTGCTTTGAAATCAGTCTCATGTATTGTTTTCTTGTGATGTTTTGTTGTTTAATTTTACCCTCTTTAAAATAAAAAAAAATCCTATCTCAAAAAGACCCCTCTAAAACATCCCTTATAAATTAATCTGTCCCTCTATTCTACTTCTTTCTCCCAGAAGAATCACCAACCTGCTTCTGTCCCTATGGATTTCCACATTCTGTATATTTCATCTAAACAGTAACCTGTAACACAGGTCTTTGTAGCTTGGACCTTTCACTTGGCATAAGGCTTCCTAAGAGTCATCCATGTTTTAGCATTTACCAACACATTACTCCTTTTTATGACTGCATAATAATTTGTTGCAAGAATATACAACAGTGGGCTGGGGATTTAGCTCAGTGGCTTAAGCACCTGCCTGGCAAGCGTGAGGTCATGAGTTCGATCCCCAGTACAAAAAAAAAAAAAAAAGAATATACAACAGTTTGTTCATCCACTCATCTGCAGGTGGACTTGGGTTCCTTTCACCTTTTGGCTAATGTGAATTATGCTGCTTTGAATACTTGTGCACAGTTGTTTTTGTGTGCTTGTTTTTTGCAAGACTGAGAATTTAAAAAACAGTCCTCTGCATGGTAGAAAGTACTCTATTGCTGAGGTACATTCACAGCCCTTATTATTTTTTAGACAGGGTCTCACTAAGTTCCCTGATTAGCCCTGAGTTTGTGATTTCCATGCCTCAACCTCTTGAGTAGCTAGGATGTTATGATAAACTAGCCGAGTAGACTCAACAGTCCATGACCCTATTTAAAAGGATTCTTAATCAAAAATAGCACTACATAGAAATGTAGAATAGCATCATATAGGAAGGGAATATTTTGGGGTACTTATAGATCATATCAAATTGTGTAGACATGCTTGTTTAGTTAGTGAAAACTGCTTTAGCAAACCTTCCACTAAGCACAAAATCCCTTTTGACTACTTTTCTGCCCCTTGCTTCAAGGCTATCTGTTGATGCCAGGGTTCACTTGCAGGTAAGATTGCTAAAAGCAACTATTTGTTTGCCAAAGGCCATGCAGTCTTCCCTAAGACTAATCCTACAACTCTTTAAAATTCCTATATACAAAAATACTGCTTAGTTTAGAATTCCCTAAAAATGTTTAAATCAGTTATCTCTTTACATTAACAAAGACTGTATATCATCACCCAAACAAAATACTCTAAAGATATTATGCATAATTCAAAGAATTTAAGGTTATATTAACATCTTAATAATTATAAAGCCTTTAAGTTCACAGCTGTGCACAAACTATCAATTTTTTAAAAATCCAAAACAACATATTGTTTTTAAAATAAAATCTTACATTCTGCTCTGCCAATGAATAAACAAGTTGTGGAAGGATGTCTCCCTTTACAACTGCTTCTGCTAAGTCATCGCTGTAATTGGCCAGTCTCCCAAGAGCCAAAGCCGCCGTCTGCTGAATTGTTGGGACCACATCAAGAAGAAGAGGCCTCAGCAAAGATATTACACCTGGCATAAATTTTGAAAAGCAGAAATGAGCAAAATTTAAATTAAAAAGCAAACACACAATTCAGTGCATATTTGCAGAAAAGAAAAATAAGGGTAAAGGTCAATAAAAACAAAAATGTCCACTAATGGGATATTTAAAACATCTAATGGACAAAAATACAAAATCATACAAGTTACAGTTATTGAATAGGCAACATAGCATACAAATAAGAAACTTTTTGAAGGTGGCAAAGAGTTAAAATCTCTGATTTAGCCAATAAACAGCTACATGACATGATAGAGTTGTAAGAAGTGCAGAAGAGGTACAGTATACTATAACAATGCCTAGCCTCTGGCTAGCAGGCAAGGGAGCAGGATAGGTTTTCCCACGAGGTTTTGCAAATCCTTTTAAGGTTTATTCTCCTTTCTTCTCAGTGAAGTCTTAAATGTGGTCTTCTCTCTGATTCCAACTGAATGTACACTCTATTTTGGAAATTTTACTATGATCTCTCTGAGAGCCAAGAGAACGAGGAGGGAAATTCACATTCAGAAAAGGATGCATGAATAATACTGCCAAATAAATTTATTGAGATATGGAAGTAGACTGTCTTACTAGCTTCATAATATTCATACTAGCATTGAATATGTAAGAGGAATATTACAACAATAAGAAAAGTAACACATTTATCAAGGATTTATTATACCCAAGCACTGTTCTATAGAATGTTTCTTATATTAATTCAGTTACCTTTTTTTTTCACCTAACTTTCATAACTAAGGTAGATCCCATTACTATATCTATTTTACAGATGAAGAAATTGAGGTTGAGAAAGGTTAAGTGATTTGCACAACTAGTAAATGGTAAAATAAGGTAAGAATTCATTCAATCTTACTGATAATTATTAAATATTATGTACTAGAAGCTTAGGAGACAAGGAAAAAGATACCAATAATAATTATATTTTTGTTATTTTACTAGATATTACAACTCTTTACATTTAACTTTGCTTACTACAAAGTATGCAAAATGGTCAACAACTATTTCTGCTTTACTGATGCTATCTAGAGATTAAGGTCAGAAGAAAGGGAGTGACACAACTCAACTGGAACAAAGTACCCCTCAACTTTCTAAACTTAAATCCACAGCCATTTATTAAACTCATTATTTCATGTCTTTAAAACTGTATGATGATGATACATAAAAACAAGGCAGTGAGTGGAACAGCTTTACTCCTCCTGCACTGTGGCCAGCTGTGTGAAAGGGTCAGAGGAAGGATTTACACAGCCATGGGCTGCGGTGGGACAATGAGTGGAAAGTCAGCACTCCTGCTGCGAGAGGAGACCAGACAGACCGAGACTGAGCAGCACTGGCAGTCTCCACAGGGGCATCAAGGTCAGTGAGTCCACCAGCAACACCCCTGATCCCGCCCATGTCCAGCAGCGGGAGAGATGTGCTGTTGGGTGTGGAACACAGAAGGCTGTGAAAGGACTGGGAGGGGCTGCAGGACCAGGAGCAGTGTTGGGCCTTCTCCATCTGAAGGCACCACAGCAACTAAGAGCAAAGTAGAGACAAGGGCAGGAGACCGAGGGATGTCTACAAAGCTGCTGGCTGAAGACTGGCCTGGCATCCATTTCCAGAGGTATGAATCCTACTGCAGACCTGGTTGAGTTACCCAGCAGACTTCTGGTCTCTGACTTGGACACTACCACAGAACTGTGGACACCGGAGGAACTATTTTGAGGGTTTTTTTGTTGTTATTGCTGTTGCTTTGATTTTTTTTCCTTTTTTCTTCATTTGTGTGTGTGTTTGTTTCACTTTCCTTTTTCTGAGTTTTTTTGGGGGGGCGGGGTTTAGGTTGTTACTTTTATTGTTTGTGTTGTTTGGCTTTTTTCTCTATTTTCTCAACTTTCTTGATATTTTGATGTTTTCATGTCAGTCAACCTTGTCCCTAGTATTTCTGGTTCTCTTTGATATTCTTTTGCTTTCTCCTTCGTTTTCTCCTGTTCTTTTCTATAGTGTCACAAAGCTTCAGTGATCATCCTTTACCCTTTGCCCTTGCCCTTGTTTCTACATTTCTCTATCTCTGTTTTGCCCACCCTCTGAAATTTTCCCCCCAACTGGTAAAATCACTCTATTAAGATGAAACTTATTAGATACAAGTTCCTGGTATGCAATGAATTTTGTTATATAAATATAGATCTTGTTCCTTTGGTTAAAAGTACCACAGTTTGTCAGCTTGTATGCTATGCTTCACACTATTCTTACTAATTGTATTAGTTTAGCCAGGATGTCACACCTGCTGTAATTAGTTGTTTCTCCTTGTATGACAACACTGGGATTCTCTGTGGTCATAACCATCACCATAGCTCAGTACCAAAGGACTGCTAGTTGAGCCAACTAGCAACTTTTCATCCCAAATAAACTGGGATGATAGGATCCTGGGATCCTATCATCAGACACAAAGACCTAGGCCAGCTAAACATCTCTGAGTAAGACATTGCTTACAGAAACCTCAATATTAGTGATACAATTATCTACCACAAGGAATTTACATTGATTAATAGAGAAAAGAAATAAAAATTAAAAAATGGAAAATGTCAAAACAGAAGCAAAATAAAAGTACAGACCTGCAGCCAACCAAGCACAAGTCCAGGGAACAATGAGATAGAGGAAATGAAAAGCCACCCACCTGATTTTTTCAGAAATGGTAGCAGCAGAAGTAAAAATAACAGATGAATGAGTCTGTTGGGAAAATCAGATGGAAAATAATCTCTCAGGTTAAAAAAGAGAAACGAAAAATTTGCTCAATGAATTTAGAGTAGCCATAGATAAAAAATAAAATAAATAAAGGATCTCAGGACAATGATGGAATTAATGAATGTGCAACACAGAAAAGAAACGAAATCTACAAAACAGATTCAAACAGATATCCAGAATATTAGAAATTCCACTGAAGCCAACCCACTAGGGACCCCTTCTGTCTCTCAGATAGAAGTTTTCTTTCTCTCAATAAATTTATTCTGCTCTTAATCTCCATGTTCCTAAAATTCACTCTTTGATTTTAGAGAACATGAACTCATATTGGACATATAGTAGGTTGGGAGTGTCATTCCGCTCTATCATTTGGAGGTCTTCCACCAAGATCATTGGAAGAAGCTAAGAGTTTGCTTTTCTTTCAGAGACACTGGATTGGCAACTTGTTTAGGTAACAAGTTTTTATGCTTTAAATTTTGTTTTTACTTTGCCCATTGCTTATAATTACTTATGCTTTGTCTTTGGCCATTGCTTATAATTGCTTTGTCTCTTAAATAGTTTTGTTAAAATGATGATATATCTAAGTTAAAACATGGCACATTTATAAGTTTTTGTTCTTGTATATGTTGCATTTAAAACAGTTACTAAATTTACTGCTATTCCTTGCTTTACCTTGTTTAGACAATAGTGCTAGAGAGAATAATGTTTTCCTGTGTTTATAGGACACTGGCACATCTTCTATGGAGAAATGTCTCTTTGAGTCCTTTTTAATCTATTGTCATTGTTGCCAAGTATTACATGATATTTTATAATGAATATGCATCGCTTTAGTTAAAAGAGGACAATAGTCTAAAAGTAAAACTTAAACTGGTTAGTACACATTTAAAGCTTCGTCATAAGTACACTAATGAGGCCAAGAAATATAAAATATCCTTAGAATAGTTTGAAAAGAATCACAAGAAATGATTTCAGTTAAGACATAAAGAAGCTGTGGGAAAAATCTGTGTCTCTTTTTAAAACAAAGCTCACACACACACAAAACCTCTGGCAAGTTGGTGTGCATCTTTAATCTCGTAACTCAAGAGGCTGAGGCAAGCCATGAGTTTGAAGCCAGATTGGAGTATACACTAAGACTCTGTCTTAAAAACCAAATAAATTTCACTGAAAAGTTATGTCTATAAAGATACTTCTATGGGAAAAACAGTATAATCTGATCTCTGTATGATTAAATCATGATTGTAACTTGATAAAAATATAGGATTTAGAATATTTGGAAAAGTGGATAGACTTCACCTCCTTTGGACACACATTCACAAATATTACTGGTTTCAATTAAACTTTTAAAAGAATTTCAATAAACAATAAATTTAATATGCAGTCACTTGTGTGAAAGAAAATATGAGATATATGAAAAAACCATCCTTTAAATGAGAAATTATGGAAACATTTTTACACAACCCATCTCACCTATAAGGCAAAGCCATGCTATTTCTCAGAAGATAGCAATGGATTTCTCTCAGGACCAGAACTATTCAAAGGAAACCTTAAAGATCTACCCACACAAGCAAGGAAAAATACTTCACATAAAGTATGATTAAATAAAAAACAAAATAATTGTTTTAGATTTAAATCAATCAACCAACAAATACCAAACATCTTCTCTAGTACTGTATACTACCTCACTGTGTACTTTAAAGCCCAGAAGAGCAGCCAGTAAATCACAGGGCAACTGAAGGACCAGGCTTCTTGTAGAATAAGTTTCCTGTAAACTCTCCTTGATCCAATCAGGTTATCAGTCCAACATCTCTTTCAAGTACTGTTCAGTTCTCAACTCCCACTGGATTAAAGACTTTTTTTTTCCTGAGTGATTTTAAAGAGCTCCTGGCTTGGTAAGACATTTCCTATGAGCCAGAACAACCTGAAGATACTCAGGGCTGTGAGGACAGTTCAGTCCTAAATACCACTCCTTCACACTTCAGGCTTTTATCTATTTTTTACATTTAATTCAATTTATAGGTACAATTTATGTATATACAATGATCACATTCATTATAGGGAATCTGCACTTACACATAGCTGCTTGTCTCTTTTTCTCCCATTCCCCTTCTCTCTTCAACACTTCTTCCCCTCATTTTCAAAGCTTTGTTTCCATTTTATCCTTCCTATCTCTCCGCTACCGTCCTTTGCCCCTCCCACCTCCAACCTTTCCCTTCCCTTTTGAGCAGTTTCTTCCAATTTAAACGTACCTCCTTATATAATCTGGATTGATCTTACACTTTCAGTTTCTCACATCAGTGCAACAATGCAGTATTCACAGATATGTGTCTGATTTATTTCACTTAAGAGTATGGCCTCAAGATCCATGCATTTAGCAATAAATCTCTCAAGTTTAACCTTATGACAGAGCAGAACTCTAGTATGTAAAGAAAAACATTTTTTATCAATTCATCAATTGATCAACATTTGGTTTATTTCCAAGATTTAGCTATTACAAACTGTGCAACCATAAACATGGGTGTGCATGTATCACTGTGATATGAAGTTTTTAATTCTCTTGTGAAAATAAGATAGAAATAGCAGGATCCAATGGAACCGCTAGTGCTACTTTTTTTTTTTTTTTTTAATCTCCATGCTGATTTCCAGTGGTTGAAGCTGTCTACACTCTAACCAACAATGGAGAAGCATTCCCTTTTCCCCACAGCCATGCCACAATTTGTTTCTGGTTTATTTTTTTATGCTCGACAGTCTTTCTGGAGTGGGATGGAATCTCGGGCTTGATTAAATTTTCATCTGCAACAATCAGTGTTTTTCAGCATTTTTTCATGTTTTTATTTGCCATTTGTACTTCTTCATCAAAGAAGTACGTATTCATCACAGATGTCCATTTTTGGAATGGGTCTTTGGATTCAGGGATGGAATTTATTTGTTGTTGTTCTTTTTATGTTCAGATATTCATCCTTTGTGTGAGGAGCAACTGGCTAATTTTTTTTTCCACTGTGGATTGTCTTTTCATCCTATTGGTGATTTCTCTTGATGTGCAAAAGCTTTTCAATGAGATCCCAGTTGTCTGTAGCATTTCCAATGTGATCTGATTTGTATTTATGAAGTCTCTATTTCTATGTCTTGGTTACTTTTCTCTTATTATTGAGACAAAATACCTGACACCCAAAATGAAGAAAGGAAAGGTTTATTTATCTTAGAGTTTTGGAGGTTTCAGTCCATACTCAGCTGGCTTCAAGGCAGGGTGGTATGACTGAAGGGCAGCTGCTCATAGCAGCTGTTAGGTGACAAGAGCAAAAGGGCCAAAAAGAGGGGAGAGCATGCCTCCTTCCTTTACATTGGATGTCGGTTACCTGCCCCTGGGCTGGAGTAACACTCATATCACCATCCCAGTGCTAGACAATGAGCCAATCACAAACACTAGACTCAGCTGCACTCATGACTGCATGAGGCTTGGGGGTCCATTCGAATATAAACCATAACAATCTATGTCTACGAATTTTCTCTTCCAACAGATTTAGAGTTTAACATTTAAAAATGTGATCATTTTGAAGTTTTGTATATGGTGATAGACATGGGTCTAGTTTCAGTTTTTGGCATGTAGAAAGCCAGCTTTTCCAGTACCACTTACTAAAGAGGCTATCTTTCATACAAAGAATATATTTGGTCTTTATCAAAGATAAGGTGGGTGAGTATGTTTGGTGTTCTTCCATATTCTAATCTGTTCCATTGATCCTCTGATGTGTTTTTTGCTAGTACCATGCTGTTTTTAATCACAGCAGCTCTGTAATACAGCTTCAAGTCAGAGATTGTTATCTTCTCTCTCGCATTTATTGCCCAGAATTGCTTTTGCTATTCTAGGTCTCTTCTTGCTCTAAGTGAATTTTAGGATTATTTTCACTAATTCTGTAAGGTATGTTAACGGCATGTTAATTGGGATTTTTAAATCTAAATAGCAAATCTGAGAGTATGGCTTTATTTATTTATTTTTGGGTACTCAGGACTGAATTCATGACCTTGTGCTTGCCAGGTAGGCACCTATATCTCTGAGTCAAACACCTGGTCATTTTCAATATGTTGCTTCTTCCTACCCAAGAGGAAGAAATGTCATTCCATTTTCTCATATTCTCTTCTTTTCAGAGTACTGTAGTTTTCAATGCAGAGATCTTTTACTTCCTTGTTGGATTAATTACTAAGTACTTCATTTTTTTTTTTCAATTCTGCAAAAGGTGTGTACAAAAGTGCTATTAATTTTTGAGTACTGACTTTGAATCCAGTAAACTGGCCAAACTGGGTTATCAAATCTACACGCCTTTTTGGTCTTCTATATAGAGAATCACATGATCTGCAAACAATGGCAATTTATTTTCTTACTTTCATATCCTTATATCTTTTATTTCTGTCTCTTGTTTAACTATTCTGGTAAATATTTCTAGAAGTATACTGAATAGGAGTAGTAACAGTGGATATCTTTCTCTTCTTCCTGGTTTTAAAGTAAAAGCTTTCAGAGATTGTCCATTTAGTATAATATTGGTTGGTTGTTTGTCATAGAATGGTTTTTATCAGATTGAGATGAATACCATCTATTCTAATTTTCTGTAGGGTTTTTAACATGAATGGGTTTTGGATTTTGTCCAAAGGCCCTGCATCTGAGGCCACCCCAGGATGCACGACAGGGACCAGCGGGCCTAACCAAACTACGCTCAGGGAACTCCAGGCAGTGAGCAGGGCCTGGAATCCACCCCTGGGCCCTGACTGCGTGTGCTCCAGCAGAATCCCAGCGCTGACAAGGCAAATTTGGAACTCCACTCCCAGGCAGAAAGATCACGCTCTGCATCTGAGGCCACACAGAGACACATAAGAGAGAACAGCACAGTAAGCAGACTGCCGCCCTGGTAAGTGACTGTGGTCTGGCAAGCCACGGCCACCCCAGGGCGGGGAAACAACAAGAAAGTGTCTCCTGAGATCCACGCCATGTTGGAACTTACGGCACCAAGCCAACCAGTAAGCAGCCTGCCACCCTGGTAAGTGACTGTGGTCTGGCAAGCCGTGGCCACCCCAGAGCGGGGAAACAACAAGCAAGAGTGTCTCCTGAGATCCGCGCCATGCTGGAACTCAGGGTGCTGAGCCAACCAGTAAGCAGCCTGCCACCCTGGTAAGTGACTGTGGTCTGGCAAGCTGCGGCCACCCCAGGGCGGGGAAACAACAAGCAAGAGTGTCTCCTGAGATCAGTGCCATGTTGGAACTTACGGCGCCAAGCCAACCAGTAACCAGCCTGCTGCCTACTGGGGCCTGGGCTTAGAATCAAACACACCACATCTCCCTCCTCCCCGCCCCCCTTTAACAATTGGGATCCAGGGAACTGGGTATCTCTTAGGAGGTGACCATATTTGGTATAGCAAGTCGGGGGAGTTTCCTTCTACTATCTCTGAAGGCAGATATTTTTATCGCCGTTTTGCTTTTTCCTGATTAACGGTGTTGCTCTATTCAATAATATGTGTTGATGTGTTCTATAATGTTGTGTATTTCTTTGATTTTGCTGTACCTAGTAGAAAAACAACTATTGTGAAGACAACGAGATATACAATGTTGCCTGTTACTGTTGTCCTGGTGACCTGCTGTGATGTTCTGTGCCAATTTCACTATATTGTCTCAATTGACTTTATTCCATCCTGTTTTTTTGTAACTGTTTGCAGCATCACTGTGTGTTCACTTTGTATGCCTTAATTTTGTAACATGAACAGCTATTTCTGGAAGGACAGTATGTGGTTTGCCAACTAGTGATTTATGTTTTTCTTTGAGGTTTTGTATTGTTTCTACCCTTTTTTCTGTATTGCTTTTTTTTTTCTCTTTAAATAAAATTTTAAAAAAAAGAGAGAGAGAGAGAACAGCAGGCCTAACTGAGCTACACTCAGCGAACTCCAAGCAGCGAGCAGGGCCCAGAATCTACCCCTGGGCCCTGACCTCGCTTGCCCATGTAGAATCCCAGTGCACAGGGCAAACATGGAACTCTGCTCCCTGAGGAACCTTGGATTACAGCAGATTATTTGTGATAGCTTGAAGGTAGATTAAATGACTGCCTCACCGAAACATGATCTCAGCTGGCTCCAGTAAGTGTGGTGAGTATGCCCCTAAAATAGAGGTGTACAGTGGCTAAATAGGGCCAGTAGTAAAGCTCCCTCCAACTAACCGTAAGAACTCAGTAAGTCTGACAAGAGTGAGGGTGACCCCTTCCTACACATAGAAAACATCAGTCAGAGTAAGGAGTGTGCTGAGAAGGACTCCCCAACTTGAAGAAAATCAAAAGGGCTTATGAGACATGCAGACACACAATAGGGACACAGTAGGGCCTCAGCTGAAACAAAAACTATAGACAGGGAGATTTGATGACCTGGAATAACCTGAAGATAAAGTACTAGCAGGAACTAAAAGTTGACCTACATCAATACTACTAGGTTTCTCAGCCAAGGAAGAATATAGAACTCACCCAACAGGTCCTGAAGGAAGTCAGGTGACTGGCCCACCTATTCATTGTGGGACCCAGCAATTGGACAAACATCAACCTTACAGTAGGACACCAAGATACACACTGCCAACAGTTCACACTAGTGGGTCTGAAGGAGCAAACACTAACTCGAAAGGGCAAAATGGCAAAAA
>PVJX010026056.1:0-11892 GCA_004027295.1 Dolichotis patagonum | reverse complement strand
AGTAACAACCTTAGTAAAGGAGTTGCTGAGCGCAGCTAAAGAAGAAATAGAGAAAAAAGTACAGGAACATGGGAAACTAATTGAAACCATGAATGAACAATATAGAAAACAAGCAAAATTTATGAAGCAAATGGAAAGAGACATCCAAGAAACAAAAAATTCAATTCAAAGCATGCAAAACCATTTAAATGAAGCTGAGGATAGGATTTCGGATCTTGAGGACAGGATTGCAATTAGTGATCATGAAAGGATAGAACTTTTAAAAATGACAAAGCAGCATGAAGTGACAATCCAGAAGCTTCAAGATGACGCCAAGAGCAACAATTTAAGATTAATAGGCATTAGTGAAGACGCTGGAGTCAATATAAATGACATATCTAAAATATTCACAGAAATAATAGGAGAAAATTTCCAAAACATGGGGAAAAATCTGATATGCAGATAAGTGAGGCATACAGAACACCAAACAGTCACAATCAACATGACTCTACACCCAGACAAATAATAATTAAGATCTCAGACATACAACATAAAAACAGAATACTAAAAGCTGTTAGAGAAAAGACACAAGTCACCAATCGAGGAAAGCCCATTAGAATCACAGCAGACTTTTCAACACAAACCCTCAAGTCAAGATGTGCTTGGAGTGAGATATTTCAAGCCCTGAAAGAAAACAACTTTCAACTCAGATTGATGTACCCAGCAAAACATTCATTCAAATTTAATGGAGAAACAAGATATTTCCATGACAAAGAACAACTGGAAATTTATGTCCACAAAACAAACCCTAGAAAGTGTTGAAAGACATACTAGACAGACATAAAAATGAGCACAATCCCCAGAACAACAGAAAGAAACCACCAGGTAGGACAAGCAACTAAATAAGGGGCAAAAGCAGAAAGCTTGGAGCATAACAGGTTCAGCCAGCACACATCAGAGATATCCAAAAATGTTAATGGCCTCAATTCAACTATCAATTCAACTATGAAAAGAAATAGGTTGACAGAATGAATCAAGAAACATGATCCCACAATATGCTATACAAGAAACACATCTGACCAAAAAGGAAACTCATAGATTAAAAGTCAAAAGATGGAAAACAGTATTCCATGCAACAGGAACCCACAAAAAAGCAGGGGTAAGAATTCTATCTACAGACAATGTGAACTTCAAACATAAAATGATTAAGAGACAAAGAAGGTCACTACGTACTTGTAAGTGGAAAAACTCAAGAGGAGGAATTAAGAATTATAAATATATATGTACCAAACACAGGAGCACCCAACTATATAAGACAGAGAATAATGGACATGAAAAATCAAATACACAAGAACACAATTATTACAAGGGACCTTAACAGCCCATGGTCACAAATGGATAAATCAACTAGACAAAAAGTCAGCAAAGATATAATAGAAATAAATCATTCCTGTGAGCAATTGGACTTAGTAGATGTTTACAGAGTGTTCTACCCAACCACATCAGAATACACATTCTTCTCAGCTGCCCACGGGACATTCTCCAAAATACCCGTATTTTATCCCATAAAACATTCTTAAGCAAATGCAAGGGTATTGAAATTAACCCATGCATAATATCTGACCATAGCACACTGAAATTAGAAATTAATGGCAAAAGAAATTGCAAAACCTGCATAAATACATGGAAATTAAGTAATAAGCTTTTGCACAACCAGTGGACTACAGATGAAATTAAAGATGAAATAAAGCAACACCTATAATTCAATGAAAATGTAGAAACAACATAATGTAATCTGTGCAATGCAACAAAAATGGTCTTAACAGGGAAACATATAGCAATAAATTATCATACCAAGAAAACAGAACAAACACAAACTACCTAATGCTTCATCTCAAGTTCCTGGAAAAAGAAGACCAAGTTAAATCTAAAACTTATACAAGAGAGGAAATTGTAAAGATTAGAGCAGAAATCAATGCAATTGAAACTAAAAAAAATACAAAGAATTAATGAATCAAAAAGATGGTTTCTTAAGAGAATAAACAAAACTGACAAACCTCTAGCTAACCTTATAAAGAAAAAGAAAGAAAAAAAACCCAAATTCACACAATAAAGAATGAAGAGGGGGAAATCACTACAGATTCCATGGAAATTCAAAAGATCATGAATACCTACTTTGAAAATCTCTACTCACATAGAGTGGAAAATACAGAGGAAATGGACAGATTTCTAGAAACATATGAACTACCAAAGCTCAACCAAGAAGATACAGCAATTTTGAATAACTCAATATCACCTATTGAAATTGAAGACGTAATTAAAAACTTACCAACAAAGAGAAGCTCAGGTCCTAATGGACTCAAGGCTGAATTCTACAAGAAATTAAGAGAAGATGTGATGCCAATACTCCTCGAACTTTTTAATGAAATTGAAAAGAAAGCAGTCCTCCCTAAATCATTCCTGGAGACAAGCATTACTCTCATACCAGAATCAGAGAAAGAGCCAACCAAAAAGGAGAACTAGAGGCCAATCTCAATAATAAACATTGATGCAAAGATTCTCAATAAAATACTGGCAAATAGAATGCAGCAAATCATAAAGAAGATTATACATCATGACCAAGTGGGGTTCATTCCAGGAATTCAGGGATGGCTTAACATACACAAATCAATAAATGTGATAGACCACATCAACAGAGCCAAAAACCAAAACCACATGGTCATCTCAATAGATGAAAAAAAAGCTGTTGATAAAGTCCAACACATGTTCATGACAAAATCCCTTCAGAAACTCGGAATACATCATGTCTACCTCAACCTTATAAAGGCCATCTATGACAAACCAACAGCCAAAATTATACTAAATGGACAAAACCTGAAAGCTTTCACTTTAAAATCAGGAACATGACAAGGATGTCCACTATCACCACTCCTATTCAATATAGTTCTGGAAACACTAGCCAGAATAATCAGATGAGAGAGAGAAATAAAAGGAATAAAGATAGGAAAGGAAGAAATTAAATTATCACTATTTGCAGATGACATGATACTCTATATAGAAGACCCAAAAAACTCCATTAAAAGACAACTAGAGGTAATAAACAAATTCAGCAGTGTAGCTAGCTACAAAGTCAGTGCTCCAAAATCAATAGCATTCCTGTACACAAACAAGAAACTCACTGAGAGAGAAATAATGCAAATATTGCCCTTCACAATAACATCTAAAAAAATGAAATACTTAGGAATAAACCTAAGAATGTAAAAGACCTATATGCTGAAAATTATACTACACTAGAAAAGGAGACTGAAATGGATATTAGAAAATGGAGGGATATTCCTTGCTCTTGGCTAAGAATAATCATCATTGTGAAAATGGCAATACTCCCAAAACTGTTATACAGATTTAACGCAATCCCAATCAAAATACCATTGACATACCTCACAGATGTAGAGAAAACACTCCTAAAATTCATTTGGAAACAGAAGAAACCTAGAATAGCAAAGGCAATTCTGAGCAATAATGGCAAGGCAGGACGCATTTCAATTCCGGACTTGAAACTGTACTACAAAGCCACAGTGATAAAATCAGCATGGTACTGGCAAAGAAATAGACCTGCGGATCAATGGAACAGATTAGAAGATGCAAGTATAAGTACAAAGACACTCAGCCACCTGATATTTGACAAAGGGACTAAACATGTTCACTGGAAGAAGGACAGCTTCTTTAATAAATGGTATTGGAAAAATTGGCTCTCCACATGCTGAAGATTGAAACTAGATCTATGCCTAACACCATGCACAAACATAAAGTCTAAATGGATCAAAGACCTAAATATTAAAACAGAAACACTAAATCAACTGGAAGCTAAGGTAGATAGAAGTCTTGGAGACACGGGTAGGCAGAGAATTCATGAACAAAATGCAAACTACATGGGAAATAATTCAGAGAATCAACAACTAAGATCTCATATTATTGAAAATTTCAGCACTTTAAAAGAAATCACCAACTGAGTGAAAAGAAAACCCACAGAATGGGAAAGTTTTTTAGCCAGCAACCCCTTAAAGGACTTATATCAAGAACATATAAAGAAATGAAAAACATCAAGCCGCCCAAATTCAAAGACCCTCTCCAAAAACAGGCATCAGAGATGAACATACAGTTCTCAGATGAAGATATACAAATGGCAAATAAATACATGAAGAAATGTTCATCATCACTGGTCATTCGAGAAATGCAAATTAAAACAACACTGAGCTTTCATCTCACTCCAGAAAGAATAGCTGCCATCAAGAAATCAACTGATAACAAATGTTGACGAGGCTGCTGGGAAAAAGGAACACTGCTCCACTGTTGCTGGGAGTGTAGACTGGGGTAACCACTATGGAAATCAGTATGGAGCATTCTCAGAAGACTAGGACTGGAAGCTCCATATAACCCAGCTATTCCCCCTCCTGGGTATTTCCCCAGAAAAACTGAAACAGTCATATCACAGTGATATATGTGCACCCATGTTCATAGCAGCACAATTTATAATAGCTAAATCTTGGAAACAACCAAGATGCCCATCAACCGCAGAGTGGATGAAAAAGATGTGGTATTTTTATACGATGGAATATTACTCAGCTATAAAAAAGAATGATCTTGAGGCCTTCATAGGGAAATGGAGACAATTTGAGACTATCCTCATTAGTGAAATAAGTAAGAATCATATTTACAAATATTGCATTGTGTCTCCAGCATAAAAAGTAGTAAGAAATATAAGAGTAATAAAACCCAAAATATGTAATTGCTACTGAAAAAAGAGAGGAAAAGAGTGTTCTGAAGGATATAACTGCATGTATGTTTAAGTGTGTAATATGGATGACCATATTACTGTTTTTGTTAGACTGTGGAGCAGAACTGTTAACAGTCTCACTGTTTGAATGTCTACTTTGTATGTTTTAATTTTGTAACTTGAACAAGTATTTCCAAGATGACAGTATGTAATTCATCAAGTAGTGATTTCTTAGTGTTTTTGTGTTCTTTTCTTTTTTTTCCTTGGAATTGTGTATTGTTGCTACCCTTTTTTCTGCTTTTTTTTTCCTCTTTAAATAAAATTTAAAAAAATTTTTTTTAAAAAGTTTTTCTGAATCTATTGAGATGATCATTTTTGTCCTTGGTTCTTTTAGTATAATGTATTACATATATTGATTTACATGTTTTATATCAATGTATTACATACATCGATTTGCATACGAGTTCCACCTCTGCATGGAATCATATTTGGTCATGGTGTATAATCTTCTTAATTTGCTGCATTTAGTTTGTTAGAATATTAAGGATTTTTGTATCTCTGTTCACTAGAAGACTGCCCTGCAGTTGTCATTTTCAGTTGGGCCTTTCTCTGGTTTTGGTATCAGGTTAATATTTGCTTCCAGGCCTGAGTTAGGGAATAATCCATCCTTTTCAACTACATTAAAGACTTTGAAGAGTGATGGCATTAGATCATCTCTAAATTTCTTGTAGAATTCAGCACTGAATTAATCAGGACCTAGGCTTTTCTTTCTTGGTTAAGTTTTTAACGACATTTTCAATTTCACAGACTACTATTGAGTTATATAGAATTTCTATATCTTCTTGATTCAACTTTGGTAATTTGTATGTATCTAGGGATCTATCCATTTCTTGTTTTCCACTCTATTAGAACAAAAATATAGGCAAAAGACCTAAGAAAGGAAAAAAAAAAAGCAACCAACCAACCAGCAATAAAAGTAGAAAAATAAAATGTAATAAAAAATAAAATTCCTGTGGTATCCGCTGAGAGCCTAAAAGTACTGGAAAGCCTACTGAGCTTGCAGTAGAGTTTGTGCTGAAATGAGGCTAATCTTAGCCTCCAGATGGTGGTGGTGGGGATAGCAGGGCCAGTCTTATGGCAGTACTTTCTGTATATTGCTTGGCAGCCCAGCCTCTCCTTACCCTATTTGTCTCTGCATCTCTGAATTGCTGTGCAGCCCTCAGAGACAGGGGTTTGCTCCCAGTCTTGTGTATGGTTGGCTCCTCCTATTCCATGCACAGCCTCCTGTGTTCCTTTTCCATTGGCAAGCTTCTGTCCTCTCAGGTCACTTGTTACAGGGTGGGTTGGGATGCTGTGATATGGGCTTACCTTCTGTTCCTACAAGATGCCTTCCGAGGCTGCTCAGTTCCATTTGTTGCTCCTCTCTGGAGTGGGAAGTGCTAATCTCTCTACTGTTGCTGTGCAAGACCCAGTGCTGCTTCAGTCCCTCAAGCTCCTGGTACTAGGGTGGGAGAAGTTGTGCTGTTCCACCCCATGTTTTCACCAGCAGACTTGCTGCCAATGACCCACCTCCACTATAGTCTGTAACCTCTTGTTGGGCAAGGTGGTGGGGTGCTATAGAGTGACTTTCCACTCTGATCCCACCTAGTTTCTCAGTCACACAGGGCAAAGCTACTGAAGTTCCTGCATCCCTCTAGCCACAAGTCACGAGGAAAGCGTCGTGCTGTTCCGTTCACTGTGCACTTCTGCAGTCTTTCATCTTGTTCCTAGAGGTTTCAGTTAGTGCTCTAGTAAACAAAAGGAGTGAAAAGGGCAGGAAAAGGAGGGGAGGGAAGAGGAGCAGAGGGAAAGGCAAAGAGGCTGGTAGATCACTTGTTTGTGCTGGTAGAATTTACTGCTGAGCTGCAGTGTCCTCCATTTGGAGGAAGGCAAAAAACGCAAGGGACCTTATATCCCGTCTATCCTTTGTGGCTTGATTTAGCCACACTATTTTAGTCTATCTATTTTAGTTTTCTTTTTTTTTTCCTTTTCTTCTTTTAAATTTCTAGTATGGAGGTCCCAGCCTGCCCACAGTTGGGTGACCCACCTGCAGCTATATGGCCACTTTATTAAGTCCAACATCTATGTTTTGCTTGATCTATGGGTCTCTTATTTCAGATTCATTTTGGCTTTAGGATGTATGTCCATCCCTTTCTTCCAATAACCTTTGCTTTTAGTTGAATTTCTCTGAGTAGCTCTCAACAAGGCTCCTCCTCTATTCAGCCAAGTTTCTCTGTCTCAGAGGTCTATTTATTAACATATTCCATATCAGACCCCATTCAAATTTCCATGATGATCTTCAATGAGACCTCAAAAGCATAAATAAGGACCAAAATAGATGATAGTTATTGGGAAGTAGGAAGAAAATTTCAACTGGGAAGAGGAGAAAGGAAGGAGGAATGTGGAAAGAAAGGAAAAGGAAAAAATAAGAGATAGAAGGAAAAAATGTGAACAAAATTTTTATAAATAGAAAGTGGAGAGGTTGAATGGTGATGAGGGAAATGGAGGAAAAAAGAATTAAAATGTTATGTACAGGTACAAATTTCCCACTACAAATCTGATCAAATATGACAAATATGTATTAATAAACAACAAAGTGTTTTAGAAGACCTCATTTCACCATTATTAAAAAGCCATGGGACTCAAAGACCTAAAGAGAGGACTTATTTTGATAGCTAACATCAAAGTTGTTAGTAATTTCTAGAAACAACTGGAATTAATTTTCTAATACCTACAAAGAAAAGTAGAAAGAGTGGAGAAGTCAGCAATAAATAAATGGGTTTCATTCCCAATTTGACCACTAACTCACTACAAGGTGAGGGTAATTATCAAACCTTTAAGTATCTATACTACTCACCTGAGCTATTACAACAATATGATTGTTGAAGAGATGTAAAAATGCTTAGAAAAATAATTATTCCATTCTATTTACATATGTTGAATACCGATTTTCTGATAATTACAGTAGGCATGGAATTTATGGTTAGTGGAGAAAAGAGAACTAAGTGATAAGTACCGTAAGTACTATAAAAGAAATACCAAGAGCCAGGGTATCATAAATTAAAATATTTACTTGACTGTAAGAGCTCACGGAAGGCTTCCCCTAAGGACTCAACACGTAAACAGCCATAACGAATGCATAGAAATTAATTAGAAAAAAAAGTAGGAAAATTTCCAAGCAGAAAAGTAAAGGTCCCAAAACAACATATAAATGTAAAGTAGAATTATGGAGTATTTAGTTATTCAAACATTTTTGCAAAAAAATTAACCTATATCATTAAATTTTAATCCCCCAACATTTGCCATTTCTAAGTCTCACCCTCTTATAGGCTCATCTACAGGTTATTTTTTAAATTGTCCAGCTTTTTTCTAAGAAAATACTGAGACCTCTGCCTTTACTCTATTATTCTTCTATGTCCCAATGCTTTGATAATAAAACACATAAATCTCCATTTAAGAATAGTGGTTTGAATAAAACTCTGCATAATCTTTTGATTTCAGGACATGTAAAGTCCTATATATGTCCTGAATATTGTTAGGTACCCACAAATTCAGAATTTGGAAAATACACCAGAAAGCATATTTAACAGACTTCTCCATCCCCATATTAAAAGAAAAGGTGTGCTTCAGCTACCTATCTTTTATATTCAAAACTTTAAGCTCTTGTGTGGGTTTGTGTGTATGTGGTGAAGCATCAACTTGTCCCTGGAGCCTGCTCATGCTTAGGTTGCAAAAAAAGAAACTTCCCAGAACTGTTCCAAATGCAAAAGGCAACCCTGCCCAGGAGCGCACCAGAAGATGACTCTGTCACAGTCTGCTGCACACACCTAGCTCACCCGCAGAGCCCTCCCCCACCCCCAGAACAACCCCTAAAAACCCTTTCTTCAAGCTAAACAGAGGCTGTCTTGGTCCCCAAGGCAGTCCAACCGGGCCCCGCCCAATTAAGGTTCTCTCTATGGCAGAATGTCTGGTCTGGTTTCATGTGGGGTCTGGTCCATCATGCAGTACAAGAGATTAACTGCAGAGCCTTCACACTAACTTCATCCCAGCCCTGTTTACTTGTTGAGAGAGATCTTAGTATGTTGCTAAGTTGTCCAGGCTATGCTTGACTTGTGATACTCTTGCCTCTTGCCTCTCAAAATAATCACATTTTTCTATATTGAAAAAATACACCACATTTAAATAGCATGATTGGTTAAACTGTTTGAAGTCACTCTGCTAATTGTTTTTTTCTGTTGCACTATCCTTTAGAAAGCACAAATTCCTGTAAAAGAATCACGGCACCCAAACATACTGTTTTTATGACATTATGAATGCTAACAAGAGATTTTCTCTCTCATACATGTTGAGGTATTAAATAATCTGAAGATTTTCACTCTGTTCCACGAACATCATTTAAAATCATATACTATAAATTATTTTCTTGAATCAATTGCCTCAATTAGCAAAACTGTTGGAAACCACTATGAAATGGCTCTGAGCAGGATTTAAATTTTACTAATTGGCTTTCTATGTTTATCTGTGAGTCTGTCCTAGGCTTCGGCCCCTTGCCTGGCGATGGGAGCTGATTCATAGTAAGTGAACCTCTATGAATCACTGGTCCTGGCTGAGGCCTGTAGTGGTCTGTGAGGCCAGAGATACCTCAAAGGGCAAGATGAGGCCACAGTTGCAGACACTTGGCTCCAACCCCAATTAACAAGATAGAGACTACAGCTGCAGAAATTACTCATGCAGTATCAAGCCTACCAAAAATGTCAATTGGAGATAGGACAGTTCTCCTAAATTGGCATAATTTACTACTTGGAGAAGTCTTTGAAGTGACTCCCAAGGTCCTGCTCATTACCTGCGCATTCCTTAGTTTCCCTGCCTTTTGTCCTAATAAAGTGTGCTAATCCAGAGAAGTTTTAGTCTTAGCCCTTAGCGTCTCGAGCTTAACTAAAGGGTTTTGACCCTCCTGCAGCCCTAAAAAATCATATAATTTGTCGCATTTTTATTTAACCTTCCCCATACATTTGCTTGGGAGATCAGGGATCTAGGTCAGGACCCGATACAAAACAACTTTATACGGATGTCTATTTAAAGTGTTAGGTAAACTTCTTTACTTCTCTGCTTTGGAAAATGGACATAAGCATTGACTTGCCATGTTTTACTACAAGTTGTATATAAATAGAAATTTACCCCTACTTACACAAATAAATCATTCAGAAGTTTATTTTGGGCCATGCCACCCTGCCTTGGAGCCAACTGAGTATGGACTGAAACCTCCAAAACTGGAGGGAAGACAAGATGGCGGACTGGTAGGTAGCAGGAGAGAGACCCTCTCTGAGAGAGACAGCTCAAATGCCAGAATAAAACACTCTGCAGAGACCCAAACAGATGGAGATGGACTCTCACAACCCAGGAAAAAACTAAAGTGCAAAAAACCGCTCGAAAATGAGGTCCTGGGACTACCATTAGAGAAGCTAAGATCAGCGAGCACGGCCCCTCCTCGAGCCACCTGAATTCCTGCCTGACCTGAACAAGCGATCTGCACCTAAGCGACTGGCTTGAGCCACCGGGGCACAGAGCTGAACAGCCCTGCATGCAGCTCGCCCGGACCCGCCCTGCACTCAACTCACCCAGAGGCACCGTGAATTCCCACCGCAGCCAAGCTGAAGTCAGAGTTCGGGAAGCCCTGCAGTTTGCGGGGACCAGCATCAACACGTGGTAGTGATGGGAATAAGACCCTCCCACGGGAAAGGGGAAACCTACTGGACGACATGTTGGATTTGGGCAGGACAGCCCTAACTCCATAAGGAAGTGGCTTCAGCTGGTTGCTCCCCTCGCCGAGCGGATTGGTGGAATCTGCTTGGACTAGGCTGCACCCCTGGCTGGGACCCAGTGAGTCACTTCAAAATTACTTCCCTGAGATCAGTGCACACTGAGGCAGTGAAGGCCTGCAAAGGTTGACTGGCCTGGAAGGGAGGAGCTAGTGCACACTGCCCCTGGGTGAACTCTAATCTCTGATAACCTATTGAAGAGGGCTAAAGCTCCTAGCCTGTGCCCTCTAGAGGAGCCTTAAACAACAAGAAAAGGGTCTGGGCATTACAGTGTACACTTGTATGGAAGGAACCAAAAACATGACGAAAGGGAGAAATAAGAAACAACTCCCAGCCCCCAACCCTGAGAACATTGATCCAGGAGAGGTAAATACAAAAGAGATTGAGGGCAGCAAAAATGCAACATCAAACACAGCATTAGCAGACATAAAGAGATATCTTCAGGACCTCGTAAGCGGGGTCAAAACTGAAATATTAATTCAAATTAAACAAGAGATAAGTAGATTAATAAAAGAAGGGCTGGGCACCTCTCAAGAAGACTCAGACAGAAGAATGGAGGAACACAAATGGAGAGAAAAATTTAATGAAGAATTCAGAAAAAACCTAGAATTCATGAAAAAAATTCAAAGAGATTATCAGGAAACTAAAGACTCCATAGAAAGCTGGCAAAACTGCTTGAAAGAAACCAAAGACAGAATATCAAAAATTGAACACAGGCTTGCAATGTGGGGTCATGAAAGGGAAGATCTCTTAAAAATAACAAGGGAACAGGCAGTAAAGATACAAAGACTGGAAGATGACAAGAGGATCTATAACTTAAGAATAAAGTATGTGAATGAAGAAGCAGGAATCAAACCAGAGGAATTACAAAAGCTATTCACAGAAATTATTAAAGAAAATTTTCCAAGCATAGAACAAAGAAATGATATGCAGAGGTATAAAGCATACAGAACTCCAGCCACCTACAACCCAAACAGAGCTACACCCAGACACATAATAATCAAGATCCCAGAAATTCAATATAAGAACAGAATTTTAAAAGCCATCAGAGAAGAGAAACAGATCACCTATAAAGGAAAACCCATCAAAATCACTGCAGACTTCTCAACACAGACCATCAGGTCAAGAAGAGCTTGGAGAAAAGTAATTCAAGCGCTGAAGGAGAACAGTCTACAGCCCAGATTGATGTATCCTGCAAAACTCTCTCTAGATATTAATGGAGAAAAAAGATGCTTCCATGACAAAGAGGAACTAGGAGAATTTGTGACCACCAGTCCAACC
>PVJX010026055.1:0-26308 GCA_004027295.1 Dolichotis patagonum | reverse complement strand
AAAAGGGAGGGAAACGAGCCACATAGCAAGGATATATACAACGAACACAGACATATTGGGAAAGGAATGGGTCCCGAGGCACTCTGATCACCCACCTGGGCATCTGATGCCCAGCTGGACTTACTGGACCAGGTGGTGTTCACTACCTGGCCCAGTAAACTCAAGTTGCTGTGTCTCCCTTAGGGAGCCTTGCCATCTCACCACTATGTCTACGTCTTATGCTTCCCACTACATTCTCATATCTATTTTTTGTGCTGACTTCCTTGAGTCCCCCTGACTGTGTATTAATTTCTGTCTACTTAGCTGTCTGCAGTACTTCCACTTTTGATCATTTCTAATAGAAACAGTTTGAATATAAGACAGTTTTGTCTTTCACCTCTTTTATCCCCTCTGGTTGCGGAAAAGACGTTCTCAAAGGTGAATTATTCTGAGATGGACTATTCTGAGATGGACAGTGTGAAAAAGGCATGGTGATTACTCGTGAAGAGAAAGCATGAAGGGCAGATAAGACCCTCAGATAAGTAGAAAATCTCCATTTTTCCTGGAAGCTTCTGTAAAGTAGGATTTTATGCTAAGGGTGGAGATAGTTACCAAATTTCATTCCTTTTTGCATTCAAACTGGGAAATAGCGTCAGGTAGGAAAACTATCCTTTTCGTGTTTTTGTTTTTAGTAAAGTCTGTCTTAGAAATCGCCTTGCTAAACAGTTACCTAACAAGATCCTTGGGCATTCCTTAGGTTGTTTAGTACAGGACATTAAAACTATCCACTGCAGAACACTGGGAAAATATGCCAGCTAACATAATACTGGCTCTGCTTAATTTATAGTTAGAGGTAAGTCAGTTTATGGTTTTAATTAATAAAATGACTCTATTTCATGACACAAATAATAAGTGGAGAGAGGTTTGCCCAGAAAGGTAAATGTTTTATTATAAAATGATGACATTTCATTATTGTTTATGGGATAAAAATTCAAAGGAGAACCTTTGCCAAAGGGGAAAACATCTAATTTTATAAAAGCATTTTATTAGGAGAGGATATTATATTTAAAGTCCAAAATAGGTGTCCGTGTGGCATGAAGTGACATACAGTCAAACATCACAATTTTGAACTAATTGAAGTCCAGGTAAATTGCAAAACAATTTCAGTGCATTGTAATTTCTGTGCTCTCAAGTACTTTTAATAAACAGATAAGATGCTGCCTGGTGAAATTCCTTTACGTAGCATGGCTAACTCTTTAAAGAAACATCAAATGAAAATGTTAGTTTGCCAAGGTCAAAGCATTATGAACTCTGAATTGATGAATTATGACTAACTCAGCTTTTGCTATGTATTTTCAGTTTACATTCATGTATGGGAGCCTCCTGGGGGAGAAAAAAATCAATGTTTAGTATAGTTCTCATTCAAAGTACTTCTGAGTGAATTTGAAACCCTCAAATTTGATTTTTTTACAAGGTTTAAATTTTAAATTGGGATTTGGTACATTTTGAGGCTGGTAGCAACAAATGTATAAAAGGTCTAATTTCCCAATACATATATAATGTTTCCATTAACCTATAAACATTATATATTAGAACTGTTTAAAATTTTTAATAATATCCATATTAATAAACTAGCTAATCAGGGCCTAGTTTGCAAATTTAGACAATAATGAGTGAACAGCAACATGAAATTCACCAGCACTCTCTCTGTGCTTGAACAGTGAGTTGCAACAAGGGTAACTCTGGCCTTCGAACCTGAGATGTCTACACGGCATTACTTTGAAACTTGCATTGTGTGAAGAAAACTGAAATACCAAGATTTCATTCCTTAATTTCCGCTGGAGTCTGACGCTGGTTACAGCCTCCAGTAAAACATTGTAAATCTGGCAAGTGTTCAGTGTCTGCAAAAGTGGGAAGCTAACCCTAAACCTAACCCTAACCCTAACCAAAACGCTAACCCTAACCCTAACCCTAACCAAAACCCTAACCCTAACCCTAACCCTAACCCTAACCCTAATCCTAACCCTAACCAAAACACTAACCCTAAACCTAACCCTAACCCTAACCCTAACCCTAACCAAAACACTAACCCTAACCCTAACCCTAACCAAAACCCTAACCCTAACCCTAACCAAAACACTAACCCTAACCCTAACCCTAACCCTAACCCTAACCCTAACCCTAACCCTAACCCTAATCCTAACCCTCTATCTAGACAAGCTTTGGTAAATAATGATTCAGCTTCTAACACAATGTCTAGTTCTTTGCAATCCATGGTGCTTATACCATGGCCATAGGTGATGGTCTTTCTTTTTCAATTCTGGTCTTTGGATTTGAAATCAGAAAGCCAGAAAACTTCAAACAAGTCCTCCTGAAATATATGGAATTTAGATAAATCTAGTTTCCATCACAAAATTTCTAATCATTTTTTTTTGGCAGTACTCACTTTAAGTGACACAACATTAATTAAACAGTAAGAACTAAATCAAAGTACCTCTTCTCCATTGAAAACAAATCATGAATAGGTGGAAGCTATAAGATTCATTCTTCATAGAACACACAATGTGAGGGCCATCCAAGCAGGGGTGTGAATGAACTGACATCGTAAAGTCTCACAAATAACACATGGATTTGAATTAGAGGCCACGCTGTGAGTTTGGTCTGTTTTGAGATATTCACTAGGATTCCTTTGTGATATCTTCTGTGCATCAGTTTATGCTCCCACCCCACAAGTGGAAACCAACATTCTCTAGTGTCTGAAATCATCAAAGAGGAACCACTCCCTTGGGCACAGTCTTCTCCTGGCTGTTTTAGGATAGGTTTCTTAGAAGCACAGTCTAGCTCAACAATTCAGGGAACAGTTAATTTACTCAGAGAAATGTTGAAACAGAAGCAAACATTTTTCTCCATTGACCTTAAAACTGGAATAATGTGGGTTAAGCGTTTCAGGGCCTCATTCTTGCCATTGTTTAGCACCTGAGTATGCAATCTGCATAAAAGAAAATAAAACAGATATGTAGAGAGATCTGGAACTGGATGTAACTCAAGTCCTTAGAGCACTCTGAAAATCAACCTTAATTGAAAAAGTTTTCATTATATAAATTTGTAGCAAAATCTGTTTTCTGTTTATGTCGATGTGAGCAGTATTAACTAGTGATGAACTAGGCGAACTCTGTGAAAATAACAAGCTGAAAAAGACAACAAATCAAATGTCAGTGATTCTCCCTACTGCAAGGTTCTGGAGAAGTCACTGAAACCTGTGTGATCCAGGGCCCACTGTTCACTTCCTCCCTGAAGGTTCTGTGTCCTCCAGGTCTTTTGCCACAATAATGCAACATGTTCCTTTACTGATTAAGGATGACATTGAATTAGCCGTATCACTGGAAGGCAAGACTGTGGAAGCAAGTTAGGTGATGGTGATAAATAAGCAATAAACATTAGGAGTCAAATGTTTTGTGTGGAGCTGCTTTAAATGTGAAAGATGGTCTCTAACTTGCCATAATCCCTGCTCTGCATTATCTAATATGTGAGTCACTTCAGAATGAAAGTGAATATTTTTATATGATATTTTGTATTGGCAATTGTTTTTAAACAAAAGCAAAAAGTATACACATGTTTACAACTGCACAGTTCATAAAAGCTAAACACCTAGATACCTGTCAATAGACAAAAAGGTAAGGATGACGGAACAAAAAAATGTATATGCACTTAGGAAAAAATTGTGTAAATATTTAAATCCTAAATTTATTGAGACATCATAAGGTTAATACACATTGCCTTTGGTCTCTACAAGTACAAGAGGAACTCAAAGCTTCATCAGCTTCCAGACACTTATTACGGCAGTGAACGGTTGCTTGGGTGACCTTGCTCATTGAGAAGGCTGCACCTGTATTTACAATTTCTTCTCTAAAGACTGGAAGTGTAGTGAATTTTCTGCAATATTTGACATACCCGTGGGTCCCTCAAAAAAGGTAACACCATCTGTTGAGAAAACAGCATACTATTTTTCTTTTCTTGAAGTGCATATACATTTTTGCAGGAAAAATGAATGGAACTGAAGACGACAATCCTAAAACAAATAAGTCAGATGCAAAGTCAGAGTTAAATATTATAAATAATAAATAAATAAATGGCTAAAGTAAAGAAGAGATGGTAAAAAATAAGATGATAGACTTTCTGGAAATGGGGCACAGTATGGGAGATGGAGGTGATAAGGGAGAGGGGCATAAAGGGGTCAGAAATGATAAAGATATGTTATATACATGTGACAGTTCTCCAAAACAAACATAACTATTATGTATAACCAAAAATAATGATGTTTTCCCATGAAACTGAAAAGTCTCACACACACACACACACACACACACACATACACACACACACACAAATACTCAAATGTACATCTCTCATGAAAGCACCCAATTTTGGAAAGAAAATAATTCAACAAAGTATCATCTCAGTAATCCACAGTGAACAAGAGAAACAAAATGGATCTATGTTTCATGACAATTCCCAATGATATGGCTATAATTCAATATTTTCTCTCTGAGGTATCAGAACGCATGTTATTATGATTATGTTATATGAAATATGATTGTGACTATATTTTTAAGTGAGTGATGAAAAAGTCTTTGGTACGCAGTTATTAATTATTAGTTATGCATCTCAAAACTGAGTTCAGCAAAGAAGCCATCAACACATCTGACTGAAAACTCTCACTTAGAGACTTTATGAGAGAAATTTAAAAATCTCAAAGTTACAAAACCAAGTTTTGAAAGAAATCAAATCAAAACCATGCCTCACCTCTCTTTCCAAGCATGCACTGAAGACTAACTATGGGCTAGGCCAGGAAAACTCAAAATTCTTCATGAAACTATTCATACTAATGTTAGCAAATTTCTGTCCAGAAAAACTATTATCCCCACATAATACTGTCATCCTCTCCTATTGTATTCTCTTTGCAGTGACCTGAGAATCCCTTCCCGTGAGCAGAAATCTGTTGTGTTCAACATTTGATACAAGATTTTCAGCAAGGTATGCAGCAAAAGTCAGTGCGCTTGTGAAATAGTTATCAAATGAATAAATGAACCTGGTAACTGGTGCATGCCCTAAGAAAGAACTCACAACTAAGTCATTACTATGTGATTCTCCTTCTGCTGCCAAACTTGCAGAGAAATGTCTGACAGATTCTATGTGGTTCTAAACAGTGCAGCGAGTTTCCTCTTCTGCCTTTCCTTGTTGCTGTGCCCATCACCACACCACTCTCTGCTGCGGAGACTCAGAGGTCCCTGGCTGTTCCTTGGGGGCTCTCACCAGTTACCCTGAAGACCTTTCACTCTGCACCCTGCTTCTCATAATGGAGCATTCTCTCCTATCCCCCACCCCATTTTGAAGGCGCACAGTTTCTTCTAGCCGCCCAACTCCAGATTCTGAGTTTGCAGCATGGCTTGCTTCTCTGTATCCTCCTTTTTTCCTCTGAGACAGGAAGATAAATCACTTCTCCAAGCATGGATGCCAATATTTATCCCATCACTACAACTTCAAGATTTTTGACTCCTATTTTTACCTCAGTGCAACCTTAAGGAGCTAAATAGACAGGCAATGAGCAAATGAATACTTTGAGATAACACCCCGCCATGTTATTAACATTTTTATAAATGAGATTTCTCATTTTCTGTTACATGGAATTGTCATTATCTATTATACAGCAAAATATCACTTGATTTGAGTAAGGCAAAGACACAGAGACAATGTAACAAAACCAAGGACTCTCAGATCAGTCTGCACATCCTGAGAATGTTCTGGAAAATGTTCTCATTTGGAGGTCCCTCAAAGAAATGCTACGTGTTTGGGGAAGTCTGACCTGGGGAGGACCACATGGCCGGCTCTCCTTGGCACTGCCCCCATGTATTGATATGTACAGAGCTGGCTAGGATACTTCCTCACCCCTCATTTGACATTAAGAAATGCACATGAGTTGAGCTGAGGTGCTGATGTGTAGACTTTGAAGCCATGGGACAAGTTAGTGATGCCCACCTGTGGTTTTCAAGTTGCATGCATAATCAAGACCTAGGGATACCACACTGTCTGCTGAGACTGAGCTTTGAGAAAGAGGCAGTGATATCTCAGGGCACAGCGATTACACGTCAGAACTGAAGCACCAACCCCAAAACACTAGATACCGCCCCTATCCATGATACGCATACTAAGCTTTCTGCATCTCTCTCTCTCTTTCTCTCTCTCTCTCTCTCTTTCTCTCTCTCTCTCTCTCTCTCTCTCTCTCTCTCTCTCTCTCTCTCTATGTTGCAGAGGTGATCCCAGGCCTCCTTCCTAGCCCAGCTCACAGCACTCATATACTTCCTACCTTTCAGTTACTCATCCCTGAGCCCCACCCCTCCTCATGAATTAATAAAACCCAAATAGGACCATGGATCAAGGCCTTTGTTCTAATTAGCCTTTTATTCTGACTGGACTTAGGATCCCTTGGCTCCCACCACTTTAGTTAGGAATTTGTGTCATTATTTGCACCATGGTTGCACTGGAAATGGTAGATGGGAATTAACTCACTAGAATTCCAACAACTTTCCCCTGGAATTACAAATATAAATTTCACTGGACCACAATGAATTCCAGGAGGGTTTTCCTACATAAATGATAAAAGAAACCCAGTATCTCCCTCTGCATCTTCTTCTCCTGTCCTTTAAAGATACCATTCTGGCAGGGAGAAGAGGTAGATTTGGGTGCCTTTTGCTAACAGCACAGTTTTAATAAGGCAAGAATCCCACCTAACAAGCATCCTATTTGCTGGATTTGGGAGAGATACAAAAGTCGGAGTGTCTTACTTTCTGCCTGTCCCATTTCAAAAGCAATCAAGTAGAATGTCTGTTCTTCTTGATGGGCATGTGGAAAGTTTATGAGTGCAGTAATGAGAACACCGTGTACCCATTTGAACCCTGGAAAATTATGTAACTTTGTCCTCTCTCCTTGTATTTATTTACCAAGTGATGCTTTCCATTACCTCCCACACAAGGCCACCCACCACACCCCCTGAGACGTCCCTGATGATACAGACGCTGCTGTTAATGTGCTTAGGTTTATGGTTTAGAAAATGAGGGCAATTTTATTTGATGGCTCCCTTAGGGTTTCCAAAAATACCATCTTTATATGCATGCTTGACATGACAGACCATTGGTTTCAAGAACATTCCTATCCAGAACCAACTACAGAATTTGTGGGGCCTAATGAAAATAAAAATTTGGGACCCATGGCTCAGAAATTATTAAGAATTTCCCAATAGCATCAGCATGGATTTATACTAAGCTTGGGACTCTTCTGTGTACGGAACCTATTCTGACTGTAGAAGTCCCCAGCCCAGAAAGATAAAGTGCATCACTGCCTTCATTCATAAGGGTTTTTTAAAAGAACAAATGGCCTTTTGGAGTAAAGATAAAGTAAAGGATTAGCAATTTTCATTAGGATTAAGCAATATGCTACAGATAAACCATACTAAAATGAAATTATAAAAATTCAAGTTTTTTTTTAACCTGCAAACACAGCAATTCCATGCAACGCTAACGAATGTGCAGTAGTTATCTCTTAAAAATATTTGTCATGGGGACTGGTGCCCTTCTGAGTCTCTATACCACAGAGGGGAGGAGATCATGACTGTAGCGGCTGCTTCGCCAGGCCTCCTTTTGTTCCTCATGTTAGTATGACTTTTCTTACCATGTATGACTGTGCTCCTAAAAGTAATTCTTTGTGCTGTACCAGACACTTGGAAAACTTCATGAAATTAGTGTTAGCACAATTATCCATCAATAGATTAACTTAAAGTTTTTGTGTTTCTTCCTGGGTTTTTGTTGAAAGATGATAGATAGATAGATAGATAGATAGATAATAGATAGATAGATAGATAGATAGATAGATGATATATAAGTCAGATAAATAGATGGATAGCTATTATGACAGTGTAATATACTTCCAGGGCAGTTTTTGTTTTCCACTCATTTTTTACATGGTGATATGTAAAGATTTATACGTCTCTACTATCTTTAAAACAGGATTTCTAATGTTTGTATAGTATTTCATCATATGGAATTGCCACAACTTATTTAATCATTTCCTTATTGCTGGGCGTTATATCTTAAACTACAGTAAGTGAATTAGATAGGACTCTTATTCAATCTTATTGGAAAGTCTCTTGCACATCTTCACTACATCTCTGGAATAAACATCTGGATATGAACTGACTGAACTTTTAGCCAGGGACAGTGGCTTAAGTCTCTAACTCCAGCACTGTGGGAGGTCGAAGCAAGAGGTTTACAAATTTGACCTCAACCTGTGCAATTCAGTGATTTAGCAAGACCTTGTCCAAGATAAAAACAGAAAAGAGCTGGGATGTAGCTCAGTGTGAAGCCCTGGGTGATTCAACCCCCCCCCCCCGTACAGCAAAAACAACACAAAACAAAAACAAAAACAAATAAGCACAACAACAATAACCACTTGGAGGGTTGCTATCACTTTCTAGAAAGTTCAGACAGACAGCAGGGATGAGTGCTTTTCGCCACAGTCGTGCACATTAGCCAGCTTTCAGGGAGCTGGTTATTTCTTGCAGTTTTCTTCCTTTTAAATACAGAAGTAGCAAGGGAACATTGTCATTGTAGGAAGTGCAATATTGCACAGCAAACTGTGAAAACAGCCCTTCTGTCTCCTACCCACTCCCCATGTCCACGCTGGCCCTCACCGGACACTGGACTACTCCACCTCGGGTCACGAAAACGGATACTCCCGTGCACAGCCTCTCTTGACATTTCCTGTGCAACTACCATCATAGTCATCCAGAAACATATTTTTTATACGGCTGTGATCTCATAACTCACATTTTTTTTCAGTGTTTTTATTCCTTTTATATTATTTCACAGCAGTCAAAAATAGTTGACATCATTCTTCAGAATGACTTTTCTCATTCTGTAAAGTGGATGAACAATCAGTTATGGGTAAAGTATTGACTCTTTTGACTAGTCACATGCATTTGTTTGTGACAGAGAGTTATCTATTGTTTTTCTGACCCCTCCCCACGAAGGAGGGTAGAGACCTTGCAAAAGGTCTCTGTGCATCTTGTCCCAGCTAAATCTGCAGAAGCCCACACTCTGAAAGTGCTCAGATGATATTTTTTCAAAGGAAGAAATGAAGGCACATATAATGGAAATTTAGATCTTGGAACCTCAACTTTCATGGTAAGAAGAAAAGAAAAATAATGTCATAGAAGCCTTATTATCAGGACAGAAAATTTCTTTGGTTACTTGGTCAGGTAAAGTGAAAAGTAAATCACATATATAGTTAAACAAATTTAAATATATATAAATATAAGATATGCAATGTGTCTGATAATATAAAGAAGTATAAATATACAAATAAATAAATATGAGATGTGTATGTAAAATATGGCTAATATTTTAATGAAGGTGTGTTGTAAACTGCTACAACAAAAAGACCCCCAAAACAGTGCATTAATGCACCAGTTGATTTCACACCCAGAAACTTAGAAATTTAGTCTTTGCTTAGATGCTATGGTCCGGCTCAATGTCTGGGTTTTTGTAATTAAAGGAAGAAATAGAGAACAGGTACTCACAGATAACTCACAGCCTCTGCACTAAGCAGGCTATTTTAGCTTTTCAAATGTTATTTAACATAAATCCAAAAGTTCCCCAGTTTTGATTCAGAGTACAGGCCTTAAATGTGGATCAGCCAACTAAAATTCCTTATTTTCTTCCAGACAAAAACATAGCGCACAACACAATACAATACAGACCTCTGAAAATTCTGCAAGACCTTGAGAAGTTTTGATATAATCCTAGTTCAGGCTCCTAGAATTTTAAGATATTTTCACTATCTTGACATTTGCTTGTCTTGCTCTTAATTTGGTAACATTTTTTGGCTATCTATCATTTTTTCCAAAAGTACGTTAAATTTTAACTCTGTAGAGACAATCCTCTTTTCACACTCATTTGTTTGCATAATTAAGTTGTATAATTATAATAACAGATAAAATAACCAATAACAAATTTAAGCACAAAAAAAATCAACACTTGGTGAGTGCAGAGTTTATCAGATGTGTGCGGAATTCAAGACCAGTTTAGCAGTCCAGCGAATTCAGATGGAGAGAGAAGCAGTCAGCATGCTTTAAAGGAAGGAGAGTCCTGAATCCAGCAAGCTGGCTGAATGGAGATCATTAGTGAAGCTTCCACTGTGCCTTCAAATGCAAATAATCCTCACTCCCACCCAAAGCTGTGATATTCTCCAACCGTAGAGCAATCATTCCAGAGTATGCACAATATATGAAGCACAAATCTGCTATCTCCTTCCTCAGGAACCCTTCTCCATTGTATTGCATAATATAAGTATCAGACTCTCTGAGACTTAAAGTCATAGAACTCTCTTTTCTACTAGCATTGCCCCAAAATCACAAATCGATTACTTCTTCCAGCACTCACGAAGAAAGACAGAGAGCCTTCCACATAGAAGCAAGAGTGACCAGGTGGAAATCACTGGCCTATTCTACGTGTTTCCAATGTCATGCTTCCCCAAAAGATTTCCAAACACAGTTTTCTCTGCCAATGAGTTTTTGTAGTATGTACTGACCTCAGAACTTTAGCTGAAATAGAATAAAAATCCACTTAAATGACTTTTGAATAGAAAAATATGACAGGGTTTGGCAACTGAGCTCTTCCTGTACATAGAACGTATTAGAATAATTCCTAAACAGCACTCAGCTTTGGACATAGCCTAATATTTACAGAAATGTATTAGTCTCCCTCATCTCATCTGATCAATAAATTGCCATCTCATCTCCCCCAACCACTACTGAAAAATAGCATACTGCTTGTGTAGTGCTGTTTTAAGAGGATTTATTACTAAATAATTGAACAGCATTGATCTTAAAATTGAATTACCAGACCCAGGACATTTCTTTTATGTTAACAAAGAATGACTGATTCCTATCAAAACCCAGGCCATTGATACATGAAATACTTTGGGATTCCTGGTTTAGCTAAGCTTTTTATATTCATTGAAATTTAAGATATAACCATTTACATCTTTTTCTAGTTTTGATTTTATGTGAGATAGTAACTTCAGGCAAATGAGTGCTCTAATACTGTCTACTGACAGCAGAAAGTGTCTCTCTTCTGTGAAGAATATGTGTTATTTTTCCTAATGGATTTATGTCTTCAAAAATTTCTGCAACATTATGCTCCTGTGTATAAGTATAGTAATTTCTGGTGAACTCGAAGTACGGTAATACTCTGCTGTTTTCTCTGGATGGAGATATGTGTTTATGTAGTCATTAAATATTCATGGAGCCCCTACTCTGTGCCAAGAGTCTCTTGGAAAGCCCAACACACAAGATAGAGACTCCTCCTGGACAGTCTGTCCAGACTGAAAAACACATGTAACTGCCGGCAACGTAACATACAGAGGTACAAGGTGTTAGGATGCATATTTTGGGACATCTAAATACAATTCATTTATTTTTGTATTTAGAAGGCCCAAGGAGGCTCCTTGACTGTCTTTCGTTCAACATAAAAATTGTAGCTGTCATCTTAAAAACAGAATACATTTTTAAATGACCTTTAAGAGGGTGCTTTAAAATTTTCCTAAAAGATATCCATGGATTGTCTCTAATGTAAGAGCAGGAAAGCATTTCAGTTTTGGTCCAAAATGGGGAATAGTCAACCATCATGGCCCATGCGCCAAATCTTACTGCCTTCTGTTTTCGTAGGGGCGAACAGCTTAGGATATATTCTACAGACGTGTAGGGTATTTTTTAAGTGGATGAGAAACAATCAAAATTTGCAAACATGAAAATCACATAAAATGCACATATCAATGCCTTACGTGAAGGCCTGCTGGAATACTCCCATGCCCATTCACTTAGAATGTTTATTATCATTTATTCCTTGCACTGCAGTGGCGGAGATGAGGCATTATAACAAACAGTATGGTCCAAAGTCTAAAATATTTTTTGTGTGGCATTTTTTAGACAGGCTCTTGCTATGTAGCCCAAACTGGCTTTAAACTCATTATATAGTCCAGGATAGCCTCAAACTCACAGCAATCCTTCTGCTCAGCCCCCCAAGTGCTGGGATTACAGTGCACCACACTACAACTAGCTAAAATATTTATGATCTGACCCTTTACTCAGAATTTTGCCAACTCTGGCTTAGAGGATACATTATCTTTCAAGATTATAATAAAAGCATGAATGTACATGGAATCTCAACACTCTAGTGTTATGTCCACACCAAACATCAATCTGTAGGCTCCTCATCCTTTTGTCCTTCCCTAGTTATCATTTTTCCTTTAGTAGCCCCCAGAAGGATAGAATTCTGTGGTGGCCCATCCCAGCTTCCTTGATTCCTATTTAGTGAAGTCTAAGTCATAGAATGTTTCAGAGGTTCTTGGGAGGCACTGGGATTAATTTTAGGCACATAAATTCCTTAATCTCCTCCTCCTGTTCTCCACCATTTGCTTAAATGGACCTCACCCGCCTGAAGCACCTGTCAGCCTCCTGAACATGATATAAAGACTAAAGGAGCGGACGAGTGTTGTAGGGCTTGGATCTAAAATGCCCCAAAGGCTCTCTGGGTTAAAGACTCAGTCCCCCATCCAGTGACACTCAGAGATGGGACTTTTGAGTTAGTGGTGGCATCGTGAGGGCACTCACCCTCTTAATTGATCCAGTAATGAGTTCCTAGCTGAGTGATATACTAGAAGGTAGGTTAAAGGGAGCAGGTCAGGGAGGTGTGACCTTAGTGAATATACCTTGTCCGTGGCCCTTTCTCTCTCTCTGCTTCCTGCTCCCATTAAGTAAGCAGTTTCCCTTTTCCAGAATGTTCCTGTAAGTCTTAAGCAATGGATCCATCTGACCATGGACTGAAACCTTGAAACCATGAGGCAAAATAAATTGTTCCTCCTTTGTTTTTCTCAGTTATTTAGTCATAGAAATGAAAAGCTGACCAGTACGTTGGACCTTTCTCAGGGCAGACACTGCCATGGGGGCACGGGGGCACTGTCCTGAGACACAAGATGTAAGGGTAGGAGATGGACCACAGAAGTGCCCAAGTGATGAATGTTAATTCATCAACCACATTGCAATGCCATTTTTTCATAGACAAAAATTAATACCTAAACATCTAGAATGAAAATATGACACATTTTTTTTTCAAAAAGACAGGATGAGTAATCCTAACTGCTCCTCGTCTCATATTTCAGTATTGATATAGGGGAATGAAACTTTCGACCTACTATGTCTGGTACAAGCTCGTGTTCTCTAAAATCGAAGAAAGAATTTTAGGAACAATGGAGGTTAAGAGCAGAATATATTTATTGAGAGAAAAAAAGCTGCCATCTGAAGGGAAACAGAAGGGGTCCCGAGCGGGTTGCCAAGGATTCTGTATTTTCCAAGGACTTTTATAGAGTAAAACCATGAGTTTAAGGTGGGAGAAAACTGGGAGCTCACAAGGCAGAGGGGCATAAAGTGGGACATAACTATAGATAGCCAATAAGATTAATAGTTCAGGTAAAATTGATTACATTAGGGACAAATGGGGAAGCAAGTCACCTAGGGAGCAGTGACTCTTTCCTAGGAGGATGGGAACTATTTAGGGTATCAATCCTCAGGATATGGGTGCATTTGTTTGGCCTTTTGTCTTAAGGCCTGGTCCACAGCAGGAGGCGTCAGCTTCCCTGGCGGTTGCCAGGTGTCTGTACTGACTCCATTGAGGTCCCAGTCCTATCTCACTGCCCATAATATTTCTGACTAACTCAGCTGTAGCACTATTACTGGCCTAGCCTTTCTTTAAAACTGTACTATTTTGTTCAATGTGGAATTTGTACATTAATTTGATCTTTAAAATATTACATTAAAATATCAATCTGGATTATTGAGAGTATTAGTCTGCTTTTTTGTCACTGCAACAAAATACCTAAAGCCAAGTACACTGGTCCATGCCAATCACCACAGCCTTCTAGGAGACTGAAATGGAGTAGTATAAGTTTGAGCCAGGCCTGAGCAATTTGGTAACTTAGGAAGACCCTGTCTCAAAATAAATAAATCAATACAAGAATTTAGAGTGCAGTTCCATCTGAAGGTCTTGGGTTCAATCCACAATACCAAAAATAAAAATAACCTTAGACAATTAGCTTAAAAAGAAATAGTTTGGGGGTGTACAGGTTTGGAGGATGCAGTCCAGATCAGGTGGCCCCACTGCTTCGGATCACTGGTGGGTGTGGTGACAGCAATGGCAGGAAGGGCAAGCAGAGCAAAACTGCCTCCCTCAGGATCCTGGAAGCAAAAGGAAGCAAAGTCAAGCATCTCCTTGGGAGACAAGCTTCTGATGCCAGGGCCCCCTGCCCACAATAACACCAGCCTGAGGAACAAGCCTGTAACACATGGACTTTTGGGCACACCTATCCAAACCTTGGCTCCACGCTTTGCAGTGCCCCCTCAACAGTTTTTGCCTGGCAAGAGTTCATCGATCTCTTCCCCCAGCCTTGGCCTACTGTCACTGATCCCTGTCTGAAGTTCCCATAAGAACACACAAACTTGAGTAGGGAACAAGCGAACACAGAGCCCATATTATCTGAAGGATAGAGCGGAACCCAATCAGTTTTGAGAAAACTGAATCCCCCAGTACTTAGCATTTTTATAACAGAACCAAAATCTTCCCAGGGTTAAAAATCCATACCTTTGATGTGAATGGGAAGATTCAAGTCTCTATTTGTTACATTATAATAGGTACCCCAAGTGCACCTCTCTCAAAATTGTGGACAAAGTAAAATTACTGCGCTATAAAACTGTCACGGCGGGGTAACTCCCGGAATGCATCAGTGGGGCTGCTGCACAGCCACAAATGACAGCCTGAGAAAATACACCACAGTATTCATGGGAGGCCAGGAATTGCCAGATTCAGTGTGATTGAGAAATTCATTACAGACCCAAATCGCTGGAATGCTGAATGCAACATTTTCTCTCCCAAGCCCCAGGAGTAGAAAAGGTAGATCTGAAGAAATGTCCAGGAATGAAATGACCTCACTTGGTTCCCTGAATGTTGATCAGACTCCCAGCCTAGTCTGAGAGCTGGGGGTCCAAATGTTAAGTCCAACAGTGCTGTACTCCTAACTTTCTGGAGACAGCTGGAAGAGCACAGTGTGTGTACCTATTCACAGCTCGCAAGAACTACATACAAAGCTAATGTTATCCCCACTCGTCATATGAAAAAACAAAGGCATTGCAATGTTAAATATGCCCAAGGTCACAGGTCGGAAGGCTAAGGAGGCACATGCCTGAGATGCCAACAGACACTCTGTCTTCCTGAATACCACAGGGTTATTTGAATTTGCATGGTCTCCTAATTTCCTACAGGATGGCTCATGAGTCATTTTACCTAGTTACTGGAAGAATGTCCTTGATATTAAATACAAGGTCATTCAGCTACAATAAGTAGTCCAGAATTCTAAAATTTTGAATCTAGAAGGACCATTAAAGTGTCTTAATCTTACTCCATCATTTCTTAGCTGAAAAGTGTGGGGCATCAGAGGTCATAACTTGGCATGGTCATAGATGATCATCCATTTTCTATCTGCCTGAAAAACAGATCCAGGAGCCAAGAGGTTTTTTTTTAATTAATTAAAAAACAAGAAGACTGTGGAAAGAGAATCTGATCATTAAGAAAGAAACTTGTTTATTACCAGGAGCCAAAACTTGGGAAGAATGATTAAAGTCCTCCACCTAGGTAAAGCAGAACTGTGCCCTAGATATTTGTATGCAGCTGTGCATGGATTTCAGGTTAACCTTTGCCCTCAAATCTTCCTCCAGCTGCCTGTGACAGCAAAGCAACCCACACGCACAGCGGAATAAGTCTGCTGTAAGGTTCCTTTCAGGAAGATAATAACTTGCCAATTGGAAGCAAATTTCTTCACCTTGTTTGCTACTCTTTAGACCTTCCCATAAATATACCCCTTTGCACATTTTACAATTATGGCACTAAGGCATTTGTAGCAAAAGAAGATTAATTGTACTGCTTCTTAATTTTTTTGTCAGTAAATTCCATGTAGACAAAATTTATACTTTTAAAGTCCTAAAGCGCCCTCGCAATTGCGTTGGTAACTCTGTTAATGTGTCTACATGTAAGTGCACATTTATCTCCACCTGTGTCAGTTACTAAGGGCAGAAGCACCACTTTGTCACAACCTAAATCGCCAGAAGGAGGCATCCACATGACAACAAATATGCTTATGACCCGAATGGACTTCGGTCCTAAGATCAGAGAAACAGGACTCTGTTCATGTCCTCCACGCAATGGCTGGCCATCAGGGCAACACCGTCTTCCAGGGAGCACATTGGAAATCTGGAAGAGCATTTTATTGTCACATAATTTAGGGGCACTAAAAGCATTTCAATGGTCAAGGGTACTACAGGTTCCCAGAAATATTGGAGCACCCTGGCCTAACAACGGGTCACTGCACATTTTACCCACGATGCCATTTAGCATAGGTACAATGGATTTTTGAATAATTTGAATATGGCCAAGTACCTCATAACAATATTATAATCAATGAAACATACAATGCTTGCATATAGCAGGGTGGTCCTATAAGACTATAATGGAGTGGAAAAGTCCTGTCACTCACTGACACTGTAGCCATGACTGCAGTACACGGTATCGCTCAAGCGTTTGCGGCAATGCAAGTACAAACAAATTCACCGCACTGGCGCCCTGTGAAAGCATAGCCATATAATCATGTACCGTCCATAATGTTTGATGATGAATGATTCTATTACTTGAATATGCATTTACTATACTATACTTCTTGCCACTGGAATATATACTCCTACTTATCCTTTAAAAGGCTTCTTTTTCTGTGAAACGGTATACTGTGTCATGTCAGCAGGGCTCCATCCATCTTGTGCTCACCTCATCTCCTAACCACACCAAGAGACTGGCCTCAGATACTTAGGTTTGTGTCACTACAGCCTCTGGTGTTTGCACAACAACCGCCTTGCCAATAACATTTCACAGAACTCTGCATAACTATAATAATAAATGTTCCAGGAGTTCGATTGTCATGTAAACCAAGAGCAAGTTTTTTTCCTTTATATTGTTAAAAGTTTATTCATTTGGGTAGGAGTTTTACTAAAATTTTGCTGGTCACCATTTTATAAAATATGTTAAAATGACAAGTACAACATGGCAAAGCAAAGTGGCACAGGATCCTGCTGATGCAGGCTGCATTTGTAGGGGACGTAAATACCTAATTTTATGTTGATGTGTAGCTACACCACAGACAAGCCCTATTATTTACAGACATGCACACACACACACACACACACACACACACACCCCTGAGGTGTGATCAACAAATACAGTGGATATTAAAGTTTTACTAGTCCATGATTTCAGTATGTAATGTTTACCTTCCTTGTGTGGACTTGGTACATATCTTCCTTCCTTTTCCCAACCTTTTTTACCTTCTCCCTCCCATCTCTTTATTCCTCTTCTTATTTGAGAAATATGTATGCCCCTATTTCCATTTATCTACCATTATTTTGCTCCTTATTTATAATTTGGGTTTCTCATATTAAAGAAACCATGCAATATTTAAGCTTGTGTGTCTGATTTATTTTACAACATTATAGTCTCAAGGTGCATCCATTTTTCTACAGATGATTCAATTTTATCTTCCTTTATGGCAGAGCAGTATTTCCACTATGTGCCAACACAACATTTTCTTTAACTATCTTTCAGCTGATGGACACATAGACTCGCTCCAAGATTTACCTGTTATGAGTTGTGCTGCTATAAAAATGTGTAAGCATTATCAATGTGTTTATTTCTTTTTAGATGCTATCTAGATGAGGAAGAGCTGGGTTGAGTGGAATTTCTAGATTTAGTGTTCTGAGGACTCTTCATACTGAATATTAAATTTTAAAAAGTGTATTGCAGTAAAGGGCACATTGCCACTAACCCTCCTGGGCATACTCCCCCTCCCTCCAAATAGGCTCATTCCATCATTCTCACCACTCGCTACATAGTTCTCGATGTGCACTTTGAGAATGTGTTTAGTCGTGCATTGTGGCTGCCTCAGTGTCTTGAATTGACTCAAAATGTGCATGGTTATTTGGATTAGAGGAAGGAGACAGTGAAAAGATGATGAGGACACAGTGTAATGTTCTGAAGCTTGGCTTTGGGGATACTCCACCGGCTCTCCCTATATTCTTATCACACCTAACAAAAACACTCACAAAGAAGGCTTCCGAACCACTTCAGAAAATAGCAGGAAAGACAGGATAATGTGTTTGAAGTGAGGGAGAGTGCTCTGAGGTCAGTTAATGACAGTGCGACCTATATTCTATTAGTTTTTAAATCAAATACCCACCATGCAATTTGATTACCTCTGTGCATATGCACACACATATACTCACATTATTTTACTCTACATTATTTGTCATCTATTTATTTTACTTAGAGACCATCATATCACTTCTGTGCATTGAAGTTATGTTTGCAAGTGGATTGTGCTACTTGAATTTCATTTTTTATGACAAGGGTACATGAGAAAAATATGTAATAAATCAAGGGAGTTGGTTCTAATAAAAATAGTACACAGTCTTTTCAAAGACAGATATTCCAACTAGATTACTGTAGGTTGACTGTCTAGAACCAGACAAGAATCCTAATATGGTAGACTTGGAAAGAATCTAAGAAATGATCATGCGATGTCTTTCTTTTAATGGAAGTGAGACACAGAGAGATTCAAGGTCAAGAAGGGCTCCCCTGGGGCCAGTAACTATGAACAGAATGGCTTAAAATACCAGAAGAATGGCTTAGATAAAAGACTGATGATCATTTTTCTGTACATTTGTAAATGGTGAGAAAAAAAAACCACTGAGTAGAAAGTTGAGGAAGTGTAATTGTGGTTCAAGGAACTCTACAGCAAGAGGAAACAAGGAATTCCTTCATTGAACAGCTGTCACCAGTTGCTGATCAAAAGATACCTGTCTAGGAGAAAGTAGCCCATAAACCATTTTAGGCAGAGTGTGAGATTCAGAGGAAACTCAGTTGACAACAGAAAGTAAGCTACTTAACATAAGATGACCTGTGTTCAGTAGGACCAGAAAGAGGAAGGAAGAGATGGACCAGAAAGTATGCAGCTGGTTCAATAAGTAGAATGTGGGGTTGTTTTCCTTGGGGATAGATTAGTCAAAAGACATCCCAGGCATCTGAGAGTCTAACCTGCAGATAATTTGAATTTATTTGCATCACTGTAACATAAATTCTCCATCACCACAGGCCATCAAATCACCCATAATACTTTTGTGTATCAGAAATATTCCTGTGAGTTGGGTTTTTTTGGTGAAACCTGGAGTCAGGACTGCATTTATCATCTGGGTTGATATGATACATGATAGAATTATCTTAGTGATAGAGGCAACTCTCAGTCTGCTCCCAGTCAAGCCTGATCACTATTCTCAATCAAATTCAAAGGTATCTAGCACAGTGGTTTGGGTCAGCAATACCCAAGGATTTGTGTGTTAAAGGCTAGGTTCCCAGGTGGCACTACAATAAGGCAGTGGTGTTTTGGAGGTCTGTAGGTCATTGGGGTCTGAGGATTGTGAGCCTTTGTTCTCTTCTCTTTGCTTCCTGCATGACTACATGAATAATTTCCTCTACCTCGTGCTCTCAGCTATTGCTGTTCAGCACAACCTCCGGAAACGCAAATAAATGGATCCACCCAATCTAGAGTTTTCGAAAGTGTAACCAAAATTACTGAATTACATACCTCATGCAGTTTGTTATAGTGATGGAAAACATACTAACCCACCTACACAAGAAGGTGGATATCTGAAAGGCTCGGAATGAGTATTCCATCTACTAATATACTATGAAGCATGTGAACCTGCACACATCCAATTGCGTTTATCATTCTCATAAAGAGCAAGAGTTCAGGACTGGCTACCTGGTACTTGGTATGAACTGTACTAAAACTCCCCAGTAACCAATGATGTTGGCCACTGTTTTAGATAAAGTTCATCAACTATTTCCTGTTTTTCTTAATGTACCCAGGCCATAATACAAAATCAGGTGCACATTAGGCACTCAATAAATATTTGACTACTTAATTAAATAATAACAGACTTTGCAAAACTGAAAAGACTCAAGAGGAAGAAAAGAATTTGAAATGAATTTGTAGAACTCATCTAAGCAGTAGGGAATTAAATGAGTATGTAGAAAGGGAACATTGGAAAATGTGCTTCTTATGGTCACTTCTCACTTAGTAATCCTTGGTACATGTCACACATTAACACTTAGACTGCATCATAAAGAAAGTTCCTGCTGCAGACTAAAGAGACCACCAAGGTAATTCCCAACATTATTATTTTGCAATGCATAGTTAAGACTAGGACTTCCCATAAAAGTGTCCTGTTTTGTAACCCAGCATTCTTTCCAACTGCTCACTTTATTTTCTGGTTTATTGAAAATTAATAATTGAAGTCGCATGATAGTGACAGGAAGTAATAACCAATAGATCCAAACGTTAACTTGTTTCTATCTACATGGCTTTTTCAGAACATAATTTGGAAGGATAAGGAAGTCTACATCTGTTGGCAGTAATGAAGACATGAGCAATCAATGACCAAAAGAGCTTTCTTTGTCTCTCAAGAAGTCAGGGAATAAACTAAGCTGAAAGAATTAGCCGAGACAGGAAACAAGCCACATGGAGAGAGAATTCCATGAATAAGAAAGCAATAGCTTTTTGAAAGGAACTTCACTGGTATATCATAGGAATAATAACAGGCCAGTATGGCTAGAGCAGAAGGAAGGAGTAGAAAAACAAGAGAAAAAAAGAGCTAGAGAGAGGGAAAAACAGGCGATGGGCTCTGAAGTGCTATTCCAAAGGATCTTGGCTTTTGGCTGAAATGAGACACAGTCACCTAAGACTACTTCTTAGATAGTCAGGAAAGCAAAGACGTCTTTTGAGTGAGAGATCAAAGGAGGAGACAGAAACAAAATGGGATGAAGGAAAATCAGGAAAAGGCTCTCTTGACAGCATAATTGTTGCTTTTCATTTTCCTCATTTGGCTTCCTTTTCCCTAACTAAAGTTCAATACCAAAATTTTTCAGTGAGTTGAGTCATTTCCTTTTATTGCTTTATGACAATCAGGTGAATTTAGATGCTTAAAGGATAAGCTGATAAAAATAACAGAGACAGGGTGTAGATTATTTTAATAGGAAAATGAAATTCTGTTTTTGGATTCATTCATTTGGGGGTAATCTTAATTATGGTTCTTTGTGATACATTAAATGCCTTTGAAAGAGAAAAATGTATCTATATTTATCTATTTGGGAAAAGTGTTTCACCAAGTTATTATTTCTATGCTTGGTCAATGTGTGAAATATTTGAAATCCCCACCCTCAGCAATCAATTATTTAACCTTTCACAGAAAGTTTCTTGTAGAAAGGAGTAATTATATATAATCAGATCTAATTATGTTAAGTAGAAACAGACGCAGTATCGATGCCAATTATGCTAGCAAGTTGCTTGCCTGGCTTTTCCAAGTGTCAGCAAGAACTGCTCCAGTGGAGGAAGAGACCTTCATCCATGGCCACTTCCCAAATAACAGCAAGACAAGAACAAGATGGTCTCCTAAGTCTGATAAGGATGGAGATGATAAGGATGGCGAAGAATGGTTCCTAAATCTCCATCAGTTGAGAAAACATAGGGAACTGTTCTCACAACTTCACATCCAAATCCCGTGCTCAGAATGTTCTCTTGGAGACGGATGCTTCAAGAGACATTTTGCCTTGTACAACAGCAAATAGAATAAGACTTTCAGTTGCTCCCAATTCACAGATACTATGTTTGAAATTTCTACCTATCTGAGGGCAAGAGCCTGGGGTAGGTATGTGAGAGAAGGAAGGTATGGATCCTATATTTGGGAGTCAGATTTCCTCTAAATAATAGAAAACACAAAAGCCACCTTCAATCCTATAGTCTCAAACTTAAGATGTTATCTATGCTTTTACTTACTATTAAAGTATTGCATTCAGATGCCAGCTAATTGGGTGTGACTGAGATGGTAACCTAAAATAGCCAGAAAAAGCAAATGACAGCAAAAAGGTTGCTTGGAAAGGGCAGAGTTTGGCTTTGCTGGGACAGTATGATGCGGACTCCCCAGGCAGGGGGAGGAGGGAGAAAACCAAGCTTCTCAGCGTGGCTGAGTGGAACAGGTGGCTCCCAAATCCAGCTGAGCATAGGATCAGCTGTGGGCTTTGTTTCTTTTCTCTTTAAGAGTTGAGGTAGATCACAAGTTATTTCATTTAAAAGGAAAAGAAACAGAGCCCCACAGCTGATCCTAAGGCTCAGCTGGATTTGAGAGCCACCTGTTCCACTCAGCCACGCTGAGAAGCTTGAAACTGCAGGAGTACAGGCCTGTAAACTATCTGCATTTGCACAAGTATGTGTGGTGATAGAGACCAAACCGGGGCTTTTGCACTGAGCTAAATCCCCAGACTTTCTCTCTGTCTCTGTCTCTGTCTCTCACTTTCTCTCTGTCTCTCTGTCTCTGTCTCTGTCTGTCGCTTTCTCTCTCTCTCTGTCTCTCTGTCTCTGTCTCTCGCTTTCTCCCTCTCTCTCTCTCTCTCTCTCTTGAGACAGGGTTTCTCAAAGTCACTAAGATTCCTGGGCTGGGCTCAAACTCACCATCCTACTGCCTAAGCCTCCCATCATCTGGGATTCAGGCATGTGACGACATGCCGGGCTTGAAATCTTTCATTTTAAAATTTTCCTGGAGAATCCAACATGTCTTATCCCCGAGCCCAGATCAGAATGCAACCCGTGTACATTAAGCTGCTCAGTGGACCAGGTGCGGCTCTGAACTGAGGTTACAAAGTGGGGGTTAAGACTGGGAGGAGGTGAAGGCATTCAACCCATCTTCATGGTGTTTACATTTAGTATGTGTTTTACCCTGGAGACATTCGACTTCTGTGTCTGCCATGATGAGGGGTCCAGTTGAAAACGGATTCTGCTGCAATATAACCAAGTGAAAACACTTGTTCTAACTATTAATATTATTACTGAATATCATATAGCATTTTAACAATAATAAGGTGGATTGTTGGCAGTAGGATCCTAAGCACTAAATCAGTAATATTTCATGTCATTCTCACATCACTCCATTTTACAGGGGAAGAAATGTAGAATCACAGAGATTAAATACACCATTTATACCCCCACCCAAAATAAGTGAGGGCACCTGGCAGCTGGGCGGGGTAAACCAACAAAGACGAGATTCTCTCCTAGGTCTGTCTGACCCCAGAGATTGTGATCCTACTACATAGCTACTCTTCAAGCATGCACATGTATGTCAACATATGTGTCATTGGAATTCATGAAATATGTGGAACTTTGATGAGCAAGACAGAAATGTCCCCACTTCCAAGGGGCCCAAGAAGAATGTTGATCAGACAGCTTTGCATGGCTTTTAAATTATCACATATCAGAAGGGAGTGAGCCTTTCAGAGTCCTTACCCTAGTACAGGTATATGTATATATAGTTGTTTAATTTTTCTATCATCACAATGACAAGTTTCATCGTAAGACCCACACAGAAATAAAGCTGAGTCCCTGGAGAGTGGAGTCGGGGGAGGGGTAAATAAATTCTAAGATAACCTGGTACAAGAGTAGTGGATTTTGGGACTCTGGTTCTATAAACATGGTGCATACATTTTATGAGATCAACCTAGAAACCATATAACAAGTTCTTCACTAGAAAAGTTGGCTTCTTGTGTGGTCTGTGCTACCACATAGGAATTGCGTGATCTTTAGAAAGTTCCAAAAGTTCTCCCAACTTTCTTTTTATCACCAAAATGAGGGAATAATAATTATCCCAAAGAGGAATGCTAAAGATTAAATAGGTAACAGCTATAAAGTGGTTAAACCTGTGACATTATAAAACAGTGAATGAAGCGTCCACTAAATGTAGACAGTCAATCAAAGGTGATCATTACTAATATTAATTTTAATTTTATGCACGGACATTATTCTTCATTAGAGTCTTAAAGATGAATATTATAGAAGCAGAAGACAATGAGAGGTGATAAATTCAGGAAGAATTGGCAAAAATACTCCCTAAGACTGAAGCAAAAATTACAAACTAAGTAAACAGCTGAGTACATTTTTTTGAGAGATAAAAGAGAAGTGTACAAAGAAATCTTACAACATTTTGGGGCAGGTTCTCCTTTTTCTTATTTATTCCTTCAACCAGTATAATTTAGTGCTTACTGCATGCCAAACATAGTTCTGGGTACTGGAAATTGGGAATAAATAAGACAAATAAGATGTCACCCCAGAAGGAACTTACATTTTGGAGAAGAACGTCAATAAAAATGTAAGCAAATGAATGAACAAGATAGTTTCCATTAGAGATGAGCCTATGGAGGAAAAAAAAGAATACAGTAAAGAAAGACCTGGTAAAAAGTGACAACTTGCAGAATCAGGGAAGGAAAACCCTCACTCGGGAGGTAAGACTGGAGTCGGAACCTGAAGGGGAAAGAAGAGCTTGCGTATAGCAGTCTGAGGACCGATCAGGGAAGTAGAAAATGGGCAGCAGGTGCAATGGCCAAAGAGGGAAGAAGCTCAGCACAGAGGAGAAAAGGCAAACAAGTCAGTGCATAACGCGGTCAAAGCAGGGATAAGGATCAGAGCCATGCAGACAGAAAGCCTCTTGCAAGGAAACCGGAGACACTCCTGCTGGAAGTCCTTGGCAGCAAGATCTACAAGGGAAGTGTCAGGAGCAGGACTGAGCGAAGGGAGAAGCCGAGCTGCAGCGTGGTCACTAAAAAGGCCCAGCAGACCTCTGAGCAGCTCTGAGCTGGGATGTCACAAAGGAATTGGTCTTCCTTGGGTCAGTGGTACCAGAATTGTACGCCTGTGTGTCTTCTTCCACTCATGTGTCAACCAGGTACCCCTGAGAAAAGGACACAACATATGCAAAGTGGCTTTCAGACAAGACATCAACCATTGTCCCCACTGCTGGGGAAACGAACACCTCTGCTCTGCGAAGGGAATCTGGACAGTATTCAGTGGCATACTTGGCAACATTATGAGGTCCAGCACTCCAACAGGGATGTCCCTGGAAAGAAGAAAGTTCCCACTAATGATTAACTGGGGGAAACAGACAGGCATCAAGAAATGATGAGTATAGAGATAAGGTTGCTCAAGGCATGCACTGCGTTACACAGTCTGGATTGTGGTGGAAGTCAATGGAAAGTCAGGCTATGTAGAACACATGCACATATAAACCTGGATACTTGCTGAAGATCCTCAAATCTACTCCCTCAAAAGACCTAGCTGCAAGCTCCTGAAAAAGAAGCTTCCCCACAGAACGAGGCTGCTGCTGCTGCCACCTCTAACTTCCTCTGGCTGCTTTTTTTGGGGGAGGGGAGGTGCTCTCGTGGGCACCCCTGCTTTATCAGCTTGGCTTGATGCCTTGTGTATGGAATATCAATACTGCAGTGGATTTTGCTGCCACTAAACTGATTTAAAGATAAAATGGAAACAGTTCAATATCAGCAGAGATGTTAAAAGTGCATATTCCAAGACTCCACACTGTGTGAAGAAAGTGAATAAAGGTTTTAAATTTGCAAGAGAAGACTAAGAACAAGGGGTGAAAGAGAGGGGGGGAAAAGATTCCAAGGTTGATGGATCCCAGGGAAGTGATTCTATCAAGACTCTGGATAATACAAAAGGTCAGGGCTGCCTCACAGGCAAACACAGATTTGAAACCAGGATATGGCACTCTTTCAGATGCCGAAGGTTGGTAGGAACAGGTCAGTTCACATGTGGTAGTTAGCAGCCAATGAGAAGGAAGGCAATAGTGTTTCCTAAAAGGGGCTGCTAGGCATGGATCCATAGACTCCTAAAGGAGTTCATAGAATTTAGGGAGTCTGTAAACTCAAAAGCAAAATGAATTACAACTTAATTTTCACTAACTTCTAGTTTAGATTCACCAGTCCTTTAGGTATGAGTGTGAACAGCAGACCACAGGAGAAGTGACCATCTGTGCCTTAACACCGATGGGAATTGCTGAGACGGTTGTCAGCCATCCTTTGGACCATTACTCCATTATAATATTTTAATAAGAAAAGTTACTAGAACCACCATTCAACCTTGACTAAAAAGTACATATATCACCATATACAAACTATAGTGCTTAAACATCTTAATTTTATTTCAATATTATTGAGTTTTTATTCCTAAAGGTACA
>PVJX010026054.1:0-26280 GCA_004027295.1 Dolichotis patagonum | reverse complement strand
AGTTGTTCAAATTACAAAGTTAAAACATGTAAGGTAGACATTCAAACAGTGAGACTGTTAACAGTTCTGCTCCATGATCTGACAAAAGCAACAATATGGTCATCCATCTTACCCACTCAAATATACATGCAATTATATCAATAGGGTAAAATTAAACACAAGAAAACAGAGCAAAGCGTAAGACATAAATTTCAAAGCTAGACAATTGGAGATATTCACTCTCTATCATATTGACTCTTGTTTTCTTCCAAATAGTTCTCCATATTGTCACATATAGGGAATCCACATGAAACAACCTAGTATGGAATTGATCTGAGCAGGACGAGGAGGGCATTACAGGTCTTCAAGACCAGACATTAGGGAAGCCATGAATGGCTGTCAGAGTGTCTATCATTCTCCTCAAAACAGCTGTCCATATCTTAATGTGTGTTGAACTTAAACAAGGCAAAGCAAGCTAAGATCACTTTGAACAAAAAGTGATAGTTTTGCTGGACTTCACATCATGACATTATGGAATCAGCACTGGGTATTGTAGTGTCTCTTTTCCTTCAAAGTAGTTGTTTATTTCAACATGTGTTATATAGTTGGTTCTCGTAAACTGTTTATAAGCTCTACACATGCGTGAGTCTCTACATGTATATAAGAGTATAGGCAACTACACTGAAGATGATAAGATTCACTAAGATACCCACTCTGGTTTGATTATTACTTGCTTTTGAAGTCTTATAATGTCTCTAATGCTTTGTTTTCATTAATGTTGTTATATACTGCTGAGACACCATGGTAACCATTGTAGATCACCTTGTATTGTGGTTTTATGTGACTTTTCTGCCTCATGCTTTTCTAGGAATTGTTTTATCTGGCTTTGTTTTGTTTTTCCTGCAAATGCTCTTGTTAAATAAACAATGACATCATTGTTCAACCTAGCTCACACCTTTCACTTTATTAATCATATTTAATCTCCTTGCCATATTTAACATAGCTGATCCCTCTCTTCCTGAAATGAACTGTTGCTGGGGCTTTCAAATCTATGTTATTCCTGCTTTTTTTTTGTTACTGCAACTACCTGTCAGACTCTTTTTGGCTTTTTCTTATCTCATGAATATTAGTAATAGACCTCTTTATAGGTCTATTAGTAATAGACCTCTTTATAGGTGATGGCTCCCAAATGGTAGCTCCTAGACTAATGTCTTTTCTGATCTCCATGCTCATTTTTTCAGTAGCTTTTATCATAGTTCCTCCTTGGTGGTAAATGAACTCATATCAGAAATGGAATGCGCAGCCTGTCACTGGTGTACGTGAGTTCTACATTCACAAACGCAACCAACGGAGGGCTTCAAATATTCAGAATAAAATTGGGTTTGTACTGATCATGTGCAGACGTTCCTGCCTAGGCATTATATCTGGAACAATACAACTATTCAATTTTAGTTTGTATCATAGCAATCTAGAGATGGTTTAACATGCACTGGAGGGCATGTATGAGTGATACGCAAACAGTGAGTTACCTGAGACTTGGGCATCCAAAGATTTTGGTGTGTCTGTGTGTGTGTGTGTGTGTGTGTGTGTGTGTGTGTGTGTCCTGGAACCAATTCCTTTGATTATTGAGGGATGACCACATTTACACATTCTCAGACTAGCTTCTCTGACTATATTTGTTGGTTTGCTTGATGGCAGCAAATCATATATATCAAAATCTCTGAAGCCTTTAACCTTCTATCTATCATCCATTTCCAAAGTGTAGTCAGCCATCAGGTCATGCTCAGTCTCCATTCTTACTATCAAACTTATTCTTCATTGTCTTGCACTGCTACGGTTACAGATACATTCCCTGGTAAATATTTTGTGGAGTACAGAGGGTAAGCAATGAGGAGGAGTAACAGCAAGAAGAGAGAATCAGTAAGTAGTAAGTTGACACAGTTTATCAAAGACAACCTATGAGAATGACAAGCAGATGTTAAAAAATGCTTCTTTAATGAGTTCTATAATCTATCTTTTAGAATTTGAAAGAAGGATAAAAGAAGTATTAGAAGAATTTACCAACATATTATCATTTCTTATTAGTGAAAAGCTCAATATAATTATATACTAATATAAAAGTAAGGGCTTGTGCAATTGCTCTGTGGTTACTATATATAGCATCCAATATATACAAATGATAGTCTCACAATATTTTGGATATAATGAAAAAAATTTTGCATTCTTTGTTACAAACTCCCTAGGTAGAAATTTCATTCTCTTTTCTTTAAATTATGTAAGAATATTTACCAAGTATCTCTAGGAAAATTACCATACATTTGATATGTGACAGAGAACCCAGGCTAATTTGAGGAATTGGATAGTTCTACTTGGATAGTCAGGACACTTAATATAAATATATGTCCTTCTTTTCACTATCAGTTATAGCAAGTGCCTTCATTGTTTAGAAAGTTTTCAAGTTAGAGAAAATATAGTACCTAAAGTATAAAGCATCAACTTTGATATTAATGAACTAAAACTGTCATTAAATATAATATAATATTGTTGTTTTCTGTAAGAAACAAGAATAATTTTTTTTTTTGGTACTTTAGATTGAACTCATGACCTCGCACTTGCCATGCAGGTGCTTACACCACTGAGCTAAATCCCCAGCCCAAGAGTAATGTATTTTTAAAGGGCTATGCTAAAAGGGACATTTTATTATTTTTACTTGGTTCTGTGCTATCTAAGATATTGCAAAAATTGTCTCTTCTACTTTATTTCCTTCCTTCTGTTTCTTTTTATCTTGTTTTCTTTTGGTCTTTTTTGAGATAAAGGCTGGCTGAAGGAGCATAGGGAGAGAGGAAATCAAGATTATCAGAAAAATTCATTATTTTTTAAAACTTAAATTTATTTGAATGTATTGTTTTCGTTTCTTTACTAATTATTTTATTCCTCATTTGTTATTCATTCACCATTAATTTTTGCAAGGTCTCATAAGCAAAAGGAACAGCTTCTGTTCTCTAGCTGTCTTGTACGTTAGAGATAGAAATGTTGGGATTCTGGACGGCTGTGCCAATGTTTTAATCAGGAAGTAAGCAGTAGCTACTTAGGTGGTGCAAGGGTTAATACAGGAGATTTTTTATAAAAATAATGGTGCCTGGTTGATACTTAAAGGGTATGCAAACTTACTTTTACCTACAACTAATAAACATTAAGAGCAATAGTAGAAAGTTCTCTGCTCATGTGAAAAGTAGTAAGTTAAATGATTTGTTTATGCAATTGGCCTTACTGGTGAAAATGAAAAGCTTACATTGGAATTTTAAAAGTATTTCTTGTAATGTGACATCTAAATTAGAATGTTATGATAATGATAATAGGTAAATGGTTTAAGAAAAATAAAAGCAGATCTAAGTATCAGGATAGGGGATAACCTTACCCAACTGATGAAATATTTTGAAAGAAAATCATTAAAAAATATAATTGAGAAGCTGTTGATTTATTTTGGTTAATTAGTTTCAAATTGATAATAAATTTATTTTTAGGTCAGGTGAAAGTTTTAAAGTTAAAAAAAGTTGCATTATATTATCACTAAAAATAGTATTGTGCTAATTTCATTATCTGATGCGATGTGTCAGACTATATATATTAACTGCATAACTTAGTCACATTCCTTATCTGAAACCCGCTGTGTAGAAATAATTCTAAATAAAATAATGCAAGATAATAAATGAAGATATAACAGAATAACTGGGCTTAAATGTAAACAAGAAAACGGGCCCATAATATTTCTGATATTGGTTTCTTCTGGATCACAACCTTGACGAAAATGTGCAGAAAGAGTGTGAATAATCCTTGATGCTTTATTGCAAGGAGCAGTTTTGCATTTTCAGAAGACTTTTCTGTGAATCACAGTTATCTCTAATTTTAGGGTTTAGTCTTTCCTTTAGAATCAGTGAACCATTTATAAGCCACATAGGTCTTTCTTAGTCACAATCATACCTAATGTTTTGGAGCTACTCAATGGTTATCATTGCACTGCAACACTGTCTAATTAGAGGAAGTGTGAGGATAGCTGTAACAGATACCGATTTAATTTTCTTCCTACTCTGTCTTTCTTTAGTGATGTTTATCATATTAATTTCAAAGGTTTTCATTGCAAAAATCCTGTAATGAATGCCCTTGCAAAAGCACTTGTCAACATCTACTAATGCCATTATCTGCTAAGATATCTGAAATATATAATTTTACTTCTGCTCCTCACCATCGGCAGGCTCTTCTACCCAGCAATCATATTGTCATCTACTCGTAAACAGACAGCCTACAGTAAACAATTTGTAATTTTCTTTCAAAGCTTTATCTACTTAGTATTCCAACTCAGTAAATAGGAATGGCCTCTAATTACTCACATCATAGGTATTTTTCCTTTTACCTCATGTATTGTTAAATCCTTCACCTCAAGTAATTTATTTTTTCATATGTACCCTTTTATCTTCACCTCAACAACTTCTGCTTTGGTTGAAATACTTTCATTTCTTACCTGGATAACTCTGAAATCACTTTGTACCAGCTTCTCTAAGTCTGCGTTTCTCACTATCTTCCTCTTGACCCAGAATTCAGAGTGACATTTTAAACTGAAACCAGAGTATACCGCCCTTCTAATACAGCTCTCCAAGTGATGGATCATTGGACTTAAATTCCAGACTCCTCATGGTGACCTGTGAGTCTCTAGAGGGGCTGGTTGAATAAGTCTGAGCTGCTCTCCTTCCCTGCCTTGCATCTGGCCACACTGAACTTCTTCGTGTCCTTTGGTTATAACAAAGTTGTTTGGATTTGGCTTAGATATCAGTTCCGTAAAGATCATCCTTGAATGTCCACTCTAAAGAAATTCCATTCTGTACACATTACTCAATTCGATTTTCATTAAAGTAGTCTGTTATCTGAGACAGAAAACCATACATAAACATAACTGGCCCACTGTTTCACATTCCACTTACCTGACCTGTGGTGTGAAGATATTAAGTGATATACACAATTCATAAGTCATGAGAAAGTTTTTTTTACAGAATTCTTGTAATTCTGGCTATATTCCATTAATTATTGGAGGATTACTTCTCATTCTAATTTTTACCATAATCTTTATGATACTATCTATCCATCTATATATACAGAGAGAGAGGAGAGAGAGAGAGAAAGAGAGAGAGAAATAGGTTCTACAGAGAGTTCATTAGTATCCACAGCTGTAGGCATCTCTGCAGACCTTGGAATGAATCCACTGTGGATAAGGGCAGTTACTGTTTGTTGTTATCCTACAGTCAGTCTCATTAGAGACCTTCTCGGCAGAGTTCTGAATCCTAACTCCCTTGAGCCTCTCTTCTGAGTTCCCCAAGGCCAAACAGCGGCTGATTTGAGAGTCCAACTCCTGGGTCCAGGGCTTCCTCCAGGGTGTGGCATGGTAATTTTTCTTTGTTCTTCTGTTTTATAAGTCCTAAATTAGCATCAGTGTCTTAACTTTTCTTTGTTTAAGCCTCAGTACTGCTTTTGTCCTTGTTAGTTTTAAAACATGCATTAAAAGATCTCTTTTAATATGTTTGTGGCTTCTGTCTCCTGACCGCATTCTAACCATCAGACTAAGACTGAGTCCTCCGCTAATTAAAACTACTAAAGAAAAGAGAAGGCTGTATTTCAAATTTTAAAGGAGCCTTTGGATTACTGAAGGGAGAAAGCTAAGAGGTTTTGTGGTGTTAGTTCCAGAAATACAAATTGGAACTCTGGTCAAAAAACAAAAAACAACAACAAAACCAACCAACCAACCAAACAAAAAAACAGAAGAAAAATCCTCTCTTTTTTTGGTGTTCCCATTCCTCATTCTCAATGAAGTGTTTTGTTTTGTTTTTAACCTAGAATTGAACGTAGGACCTTGTGCTTGCCAGGCAGGCCCTGAACTGGTATTCACTTTCTCACCACACATTCTTACTATATTCTTGAATTGTTTGACTGTTTGGTCAAGTTTTCCATTGCAGAAGAATTAGAGAAATGCATGTTCTACATTATGATGCAAAAGTGAAGAAGGAAACAAGAAATTATAAGGTTAGCAAGGGAATCAGTAGTGGGTCTGTTGCTAAATTTACAAAAGTATGTTTAATCTGTCTTTGACAGTTTCTTCTAGAACAGTAAAAACGCTATTTTGTCATACTTACAGGATGTGCTTATTGATGAAATATAGTCATGTAAATAAAGATATTTCACAAATATGAAGTGATAATAAACATTGAGTATATATGCATTTCTTAAAAAGAATTAGGATTTTAATTCTTAATTAAAGGAACAATCCAGGCACATAATTAATATTATGTTAATGTTGTTCTCATCTCAAATGCGACGTGCATATTGTGAAACAATAATGTAACACAGATTTGTATTTGAAATGCTAGTTTCTGAAAGTCAGGAATGTTGTTTTACTTTCTTAGTTATCCCTGGATACTAACCTCTACATCAATGAAAAAAACATGGTGTTCTCATCACAATGTTATTGAGACCAAGCTTTGAGTGAGGTCTCTCAAATCTGTGTACCAACTTTGAGAAAATGATTGAAATTATGTGTACTTATTTGGCTCCAACATTTTAAAATAAGTGTAACACTTTGTAGAGTCATCAGCATTTAATAAGTATTTTAAACACACTCAAATGTTACTTTCTAATATTCTTAACATTTGTTCTTATTTAAAGAGAATTTAGCAGGATAATGTGATGGCTTTTATTCTGCAGTCAAGTGTTGGCAAGGTGACCAACAATAAAGTGACATCAAATGACTTGAAGCTAAATTGCCAATGTTTCCAAGTTTTATTTTGTTAATTTATTGGCTTTTACAGAAAAAATTCCATCTTTTTGTCTTAGATAATAAAGATCTGTTGAGTGTGAAGTTCTAGGGAAACGTCTTTCGAGTCTGAGGGACCAAACAGGTGGAGACGGTTTGGACATAATTTTATCTCCTTCCTGATTCTGAGAATGTGCTCATGGTATCTGCAGTCGATGTCAGCTGTGGCTTCATCTACCAGTGCCAAAAGAACACTCATGTAGAAATATATAGAAACTTTCCATTTCAGAAACAAGTTCCACCTTTTTTTGCAAGATTTTGTGTCAGAAAAAAAAATGAATTTAATCCTTATCTATAGCACACCACATACAGGAAACATCCCTCCTGATCATGGCAGAAAATACTATTGAACTAGTGGTAACCCTGGGCCTTTTCCCAGGATTCTGATTTGACCTGTACAGCATGAGGCATATGTTTGGGTGTGAACCAACCCTTCTGAAGCGAGAGCATTGACAACAGAGCACAGCACCTGACATTCCAGCCCCTTCGTGCCAGGTAAGTCTGGAAACCCCACCGCTCCATCCTTTCATTCCTTTTTCCTTTACTTCGTTCTGAAGAGGCTGATGTCAGGAAGCCTCAGTTTTTGTGGTCGTCTTGGCAGGAACACACGGATACTCTGTTCTCTGGCTGCTCGCGCTGACTGTTGGCAGGCAGAGGGTGAACAGGCTGCAGAGTCAACCCCATTAGTGTCAACCTCGTCCGCTGTGATGGGATCTGTACTGGCCAAGACTGGACAGCAGTCTCTGCCCCAGCCTCCTGTGTAGTCGTCCTAGCCTAGCACAATACCAAGTACTTAAGAAAAGAGTTGATAGCGTTGTGTTTGCCACCACCTTTTGAAGGAAACCAGAACAAAGTCATTGGAAGTTGATGTTAGAATTGAGAAAAACCACATATTTTATTACTAGTGAAAAGGGAAGACGGAGATATATCGACCTAAGTAGCTCTAGCTATGTCTTTTTAAAAACAGTACTGTTGGAGTAGGTGGTATCTTGGTGCAGTACCAATACTGAAGAAAACATACCAGATGCATTTCGAGCAAGATTATATGTGTGTGGAATGGGGAAAGAGAGAAAAAGAGACAGAAGCAGAGAGAGACAGAAACAGAAAAAGGGTAGTAAGATACATTTATATCTCACTTTACCAGGAAGGGGACATATGAGTGAGAGGGGACAGGCAGAAATTTGTTTGCTGGAGGTGAAAGCTGTGAGGCTGACAATAAATGGTACATAGGATTTCGGATTAATATAGTCTTTGGGAATTGATTGTTATATTCTGCTTCACGAGAAGTTGATATTGATGAGCTTTCGTAGTTCATTACCATGAATTAAAATTGCCATTCAGAGTCCACTAGACTTTTGTATTCACTTATTCTGCCTGTCTGGTTCAGGATATTTTTAATGTCAGAAAAAATATATATATATTCTATGCTTTTGGCAATAACACATAGTAACCAAATTATAAATATCAGCAAGAACCAACCAATCACTGTGTTGCTCATCGTGGCAGTGGCCTTGTACTCCCCAAAATGAGTGATCACGGACAGGCAGCATAGAAGGTGGTCAGTCAGCCTCCTCTGGGTTCTTCAGCGATAACAGCAGGGAACTTCCATGTCACGTTTACGGAAGGCTCACCCCGACTGAGGAACCCTAAACCCTGGCACCCTCTGGTTCAGCTGCTCCTTGATGAAGCACCTGTGTATGCACCTGTGGGGCCCAAAAAGCAACAGCCCAAACTACGGAAACCAGAGGCAAACCTGTGTGTTCACACTTTCTGTTTCCATCCAACTCCTCGTCGGGACACCCACTTCTCATATTTTCTCAGATTTTGCGGGCAGCTGCAACACTGGGTTCTTGATTCTTCCCATGGGAGTTTTTTTTTTTTTTCTTTAAAAATTACAAGACCTGAGACAGCTTTGTTTAAATGTATGGGGCTTCTTTGGTGACTTTGAATAATAAAGGTTTTAGTAGGAAGTTATAGGGCATAATGACAGACCCAAGTAGCTGTGATACAAAGTAATTACGACCCTCAGTTTGACGCTTTTGGCTCTGAAGAATGAGCCTAAGAATACTAAATGATCTCCATTTACTTCCTATTTCTTACCTATAGTTACGAAAACCAGGCAGAATAGAGGAATTCTTGATTTTTTAATGTAGAAAGATGCTTAGTTTGAACTCTTAAGGAGGGATGAAAATCCCATGTTTTAACTTTTGACCCTTGAATGTGGGTTCATTTACATCGATTATGGTTTTACCCGATTCAGATCACTGGTTAAAGAACTGGAAGGCAATGAATGTAAAGGAAGTTTTAGATTATAACAGAGCTGCTTCCAAGGATATGTGAGCATGAATGATCCGACCACACTGTAAAGGACTGTAGCAGAGAGTGTTATTTCCTTTGTTAGCAGCCAATCCTTACAGAAATGTCACATTGTCCATCTGGAATTTAGTTTGTGATAAGAACTACACCAAAGAATCTCAGACTCACGAGCCAAGCAGGTTCCATCTTCTTCTGCCTTCTACGAAACTCCAAACACAAACCGTGAAACCCTCGCACCGTAAGGCGCATCTGAGCAAGATGTCCAGGACTTTCCAATCACGTTCACTCTTGATTATTCCTCAGGCCTCAGTCACCTCATCCTTTCCTGTGTTTCCCTCTAACGTTTTTCATGTTTGTGCTGTGAACTAGGAAACATCATAGACGCCTTTTGGTTCAACCTATTAGAGATGTTCAGGAAGCACAGTTTATTTTAGATGAAATAATAGCATTACTGTACAGAGAGATTGTAACTAATTCTCTCCCTCTCTCTCTGTCTCTGTCTCTGGCTGTGCCTATCTCTTTCTGTCTCTCCATCTCTCTATCTGTCTCTTTATCTTTCTGTGTCTGTCTATCTCCCTCTCTGTCTCTGTCTTCCTCTCTTTGTCTCTGTGTCTATCTCTGTCTCTCTGTGTCTCTGTGTCATTCTCTGTCCCTTTTTCTCTCTGTTTCTGTCTCTCTCTGTTTTTGCCTCTTTCTCTTTCTCTGTGTCTGTTTAACTCTTTGCCTCTCTGTCCCTATCTCTGTCCCTCTGTCTCTGTCTCTCTATCTGTCTCTAACTGCAAAAGAATGTGTAGAAACTGCAGCAGTTCACAGCAGTTCACTGTACCAATAAATGCCTGGAAGTTAATGGTCACTACTTTGAGCACCTTTTGTAATTGTAGAGGCCAAAGGCACCTTGTATTAATCTCATGATACTTAATTAAGTTTATTATTAAAATATATATGCAATTTTTTCTTTTCCTGATATATGCACCTCTTGGTGCTATCTATCTATCTATCTATCTGTCTATCATCTATTTATCTGTTGGTACTCCAGCTCATGAGTTTAATTTGTGCCATGAATCTGGAAAACTCTGCCACTTTTGTGTTTGTTCAGGATAGATAGCTGTGTTTAAGTTCACCTAATGCAGAGTTCGAAAATGCAAACAAAAATGTGTTAAATGCTTCTGTTTGCAAACCAAATTGTTTATAAAGAAAAGTGTCCATGAACTCAGGAACCACTGTGTATGCAAACTGTGCCACTCTTAGCCATTTTCAGTACTTTATATGATGTCATAAATAGATGAAAGGCTAAGAATAATCTAACACGATGGAGTTTTATGCTCAGCAGCTGTCTCTGTTTCTTTCATATGCAACTGTAATTAAAGGGTGTTTAAATGATAAATAATTTTTCCTTCATATTGCATATATTATGTGATCACAATAGTAATTCATTCCTCATTTTTAAACAATGCTTCAGAAATTCTTGCATGTTATTGACTGAATCAATTGCTTTGTAAATTGCCAGTATCATTACAATGTCACACAAACTGTCCATTTTCTTGCTGAATGCTTGTTTTCCAGTTTATGTTTGTTATGAGTAAGGCAGTTACAAGCACTTCTGTCTAACAGTTTTTGTATACATATGTCTATATTTCTCCTTGGAAAATATATACGAGCTAAATTACTGGAGCTTAAAGTAGGAGGTAAAATAGTTAACTTTTGGAAGTAGTACAATTTTATGGTTTTGTTCTTCCACAGATAGTTGAGTATTTCATTCTGAAGCAAAATTCATCATTTTATTTTATGGTTTTAATTTTTAGTGTCTTCTTAAGGAAATCAGTGTCAACCTCAAGATCATTAAGTTATTTTTATATATATATTCTCCAAAAGTTTACACTTTTATCATTTATGGTTAAATCCATGATGAACTTCAAATTCATTTTTTGTATATTAGAAAGGGTTTATAGTGTATCTTATTTTATATATTTATCCGGCTTTTATAGTATCATTAGTTGATTTGTTTTCCCTTACTGAATTACATTATAGTTTGATGAAAACTCAAGGTTTTGCAAATTATGTTTCTTAATTATCTAGTCATGTTTGTTGAAATATTTCCCCCCTTAGACCAAGACCACCCTATATGATTGTAGTACTTTTTAGGCTATTTTTAAATTCAATCAATGACAGTTACCCAGACAAGTTTTTCTCTAAAAGTGGTTTTGATTAAGCTAGATCTCTCCATTTCTACATAAATTTTAAATTAGCTTATGAACTGTTACTAAAGACCTTATTGGGCTTTTGATTAGAAGCACATTAAAATATAAAGATTGGTGTGGGAAAATGATAAGTCAACAATAGTAAGTTTAAAATGCATGAATATGCTGTATTTCTCCATTTCATTGGATTATCTTTAGTTTTTCTCAGGGTTAGTAGGTTGACTTTTATTAATTTTTTGAGTTCTTTTTGTGAGTTTTTAATATTTCTTTCCTCTCTCTCTCACTCTATCTTGCCATAGTCCAGTGACTAACAGGAATTTCCTCATGGGTTTTGTCTAGTGTTTTATTTATTTATTTATTTATTTATTTTCTAGCAAGGTATGTCTCAACCAGATTCTTCCTTGTGGCCAGAAGAACATCCAGAACAACTATTTTATGAGAAACCATTTTAGGTGACTTAGTATTCAAAGCCTGTTTTGGCCCTGACTCCCTTACAGTTAAAGGCTTACAAGTCCTCCAGCAGTTCTACATGGTTTAGCCATCTCTAGTCAACTCATGGCTGCTCTTCCCACTGTTGACATCATTCCAGTCCTAATAAACTCATTGTCATTCCTCAAAATTTCTAGGAAAAATCCAGTGGTCCTTTATCCATTGTTCTTTTGGTCTGTATTAATTTTACCCTACCTTCCCTCTTTGTGCTCTTTGCATAAATCTTAGCCTATCATGGGGCCTTCCTAATATCCTTGTCTAACACTGCGCTAGGCTTTCTAATACCTGGAAAAAACAATCCTTGTAACCTTACTCTATTTTTTTTCCTAAAAACATCTTTGCCTCAATTCTAACATACTCATACACTACTGTTCTATATGTTTATTCTTTCCTCATGTGTTGTATTTGCTGGGGCCTTACTGTACTCTAAACTTTGGAAAGTACTGCTTTTCTTCCCCGATAGCCATTTTCTGTATTGCTAGGCCTTTCTTCCTGCATTGTGGAAAGCTGTCCTGTTGTGTGGCAGGGCTGAATGGAGAAGCTAACATCTTCATCTCATGGATTTAGTCTGTAAGTACTCCAGTTCTTTCAAACCACTGTTGCAAAATTCTCACGTTCACATCTACTTTTTTCCAAAAAATTCTCACTCAAGACTAATTGACATTTGTTCACCTTTTGGCCTAATAATTCATACTCAATGTCTGCATTTCTGTCCCTAATTCATCTGCCAACTGCCATAACTTCAAATAAAGTACTTCTAAATAAGTTATTTGCATTCAAATCCTTTGTTCAAGATCTATCTTTGAGATAATCTGAACTAAGACATCAAGTCAGAGTATAAGGTCCAGGAAGGTAGGGAACTTCTATGTAGACTAGGAAAGAAAGGAATTTTTCAGCAAATGGAATCAAATGGTAGGCTTCAAAAATATAAATAAAAAAAAAGTGTAACTCATGCCCTATAAGTTATTTAGCACATTGTTGGAAGAATGAGTTTGGAATGCTTAGTTCTGGACACCTATTTTGTCACACAAATATGTCTTGTAAAGGAACCGATAGTGGTGTGACACAGATAGCCCTTATACTCCGTTACATCTTTTAATTTTCCTTGCTATTATGCTAAAAACACATGCTTTGTTTGGTACAAAAAGCTGAGAAATGACTCAGTGAGTCAGGTCTGAGGGGGCATAGTCACCAGTGTGTAATTCCTGCATTCTGATTTTTTTCCTTCTGTAGAACAGTCAGAAAACCTAGTTAGCTGAAAGGGGTAGAAATTGTATTAACTCAGGACTGCAGGACTGTAGGCTCCCGGACAATCTGTGCAGGATTTATACTAAGAGTAAATAATAAGTCATCGTTGGGTTTGATTTCTCAGAGAGGAGACAACTTTCAGCAACATAGTTTAGCTATCATTACTAACATTGTACCTGAAACTCCAAAGTTACCATAGAATTCATTAATCTTCTGTTCCGCTCTATTCTCTCCTCAAGTTCTCTAATTTCAGTTAATGGTAACCTGTTTCTTAGCCTCGCTGGAGTGCTCTGAAGATTAGATAAATGAATCCATCTGAGGTACTTACAGTTTAACAACCTTTCATTTAGAATCTGAGATTGTTATTTTTTATTGTTGTTGCTCAGCTAACTTCTTATTTTGCTTAGAACACATTCTCATTAAATTAATTATCAATGTATTCATTCTATCTCCTGAATTTATCATTATATCAGGCTCACTTCCATTTCCTTTCCTAATACCTGAGTTCAAGCTTGACTTAGTCCATTGTAATAGTCTTATAATTAGTATTCCTTCTAGTACAGGATTTATTTTCTTATTATATATCCAGTCATATTCCTCTCAAACCTGAATTGCTATATGCTTTTTCATGGTGTGTTCTTTTTATTTTTTATTTTTTCCTTTTTTATTGGTACTGGGGATCGAACTCATGACTGCGCTCTTGCACGGCAGGCGTTTATGCCGCTGAGCTAAATCCCCGGCCCCTATGGTGTGTTAAGGTTGAATTTTCATCTCAAGTTTTATGTGGTTTAAACCTACTTTAAACAAGATCTTATACCATTCTCTTATGAATCTTTTCTCTACTTGAACTATATTTCTTTCCCAAAGCATACCTCAAATTTTTCTGCTTCTGTGCATTATTGGGGTATTATATTGTTTCCAAATTTCATTGAAATACCAACTCAAAAATTGCCTCTTTCTAAGGACCTTTCATGCTTTTCTTAGTTAAACGGAAACATTTTTCTCCTAATTTTTAATGGCACATTATGGCGTCTTATATTGTTTGAATATTATCACATAGATGACAGGATGTATGCTTAATAAAGAAACTCATTTTTGTTTATTATAATTACTTGATATGTCACCTCAAATCTCTCAAGTTGACAATATACATTTCCTAGATATAGATGAGTGAAAGCCCAAAATTATATAATAGAAATTTACATGACAAGTCCTTCAAAATCTGTGTTCCCTTTGCAGAATGTAGCTATTAATTATGTATTTACTTGGGCTTAATTTTTAATTCAAGTCATTGAATTGCATCCAATGAATTTTATTAGTTATTAGGTAAAACATTCATGTTATCTGTTTTTATTTTCCTACAAAGTGACATTCATCCCATTATTGACTAAACAGAAAATTAATGACAGCTCAGTTTCTTATGGGGAAAGTGCTATATTAGGGAAATACATTTATAAAGACAATATGAAATAACACAGGGGAGAGTTGGCAAGCTACAATAAAGATAAATACTGCTACACTTCGAGAAGTATGAAGTATGGAAGATCCTCTGAAGTAACTGCAATTAAAAACATTAACAAAAATTGGTGAAAGTACAAGAAAGGTAAATGAATTTTTTAAAAACTAAAGAAATATGATAAATCTTGATACTGTAGATAACTACAATTAGTAAAATGGAGAATAATTAATAAAACTAAATGAGAGCACATATAGTGATTCAGGAGGTCACACTTGTTAGAAAACTGTATCATTAGTAGATTGTTTTTGCTGGTGAAGAAAAGAATAAGGAAAAAAATACATTTTCCCTTGGAAATTAGAAGGGCAAGTCCATATCTTACTGCACTTAATCAGTGGTGGTTTAACTCTGAACCATTCACAGGGATGAGAAGCTACAGTTAGGCAAATGTGCCAGAGCCCTCCAGAGGCAGCCTCTGCCTCCCAACTGCATCTCAAGTAAATACTTGAAAGACTCAGTCACTAAAGACAAACCTTGTCCTGACCATGTTTTACTTTATCTGGAGAGCCTGTGAGTTACTCAGTGGGGCAGGTGCGTGTCTGTGCTTATTTATGACATGCAGCTTCCAGCACCTAAGCTTAGCCATGCTAACTCTTTAGAACATCTCTAAGGGATAGTGCCTTCTCGTGCAAATAGCTAAAAATATTCCCACTATGGTAAAATCTTACTACTGTTCTTCTTAGATATCAAAAACAATAGGAGCATTAACTATTGGCTTGGAAGCGTGGCCTAATCCCAAAGGACAACATGTGCAAGAGTGTCACACTTTGTGGCCTTTGAAATAACAGAGCTGTCAAGCCTGTGCCTGGAGCTCTCCAGGACTGAGTTTATCAGTGTTTTTTGATACAAATGGGGCTCCGTTCTTCCTGATCAAATTAAATTTGAGCCATACCCTTAACTGAGCAGAAGTTACAGTCATGTGCCTGCTGAGCAGGTCAACACTGCTGACTTCCAGATCTTGTTTTTCCCTGGTGTCTGTGATGTTAAGGGTCTGCCTGCCTGTGATGGTTGTTTGGGGCTGGAATGATACACTGGTCAGAAAATACATACAGATTCTGAACTCAATCCTCCTGTGGGGTTCCTAGATATTTAAATTGACTTCTAGTTATCACTAAATTACATAAATCTCCCAGACTAAATGAAATTGCCTTTTTTATGATTTCCTGAAGGTACTATCTAAGGCCTGTTCAAGGACCTGATCTCATTTTTCTGTCTACTATGAACACATAGAGCTACGTGCATTTCCATTTTGTTTCTCAACATTCCAAGAGATTCTCCATGAGGACAGCATGGTTTTAAGCATTAGAAATACAAAGCAGAAAGTTTTCTTCTAAAGATTTTATTTAATTAAAGAAAATTAATAAACAGATGAATGCAATGATTAAATTGATAGGAAAGGCCTTCCTGAGAAAGTAGCATTTGCAGCTGATTCCTGTATTTTGATGGGTAAACTGCTAATATATTCAAGAATCCCCTAAGATGATATTTTTGTGCCCAAAGACCCAAAAGATCAATACTCTTAGAGTATGGTGAGCAGGGGCCAGAGCGATGTTAAGATGTAATGCGGTGCTGGTGGGTGACAAGCCTTGAGGTTTATTTGTACACTTTTTTCTAAGGGTAGTGGGAAGCTTCTAGTTGATTTTAAATGGAGGAGCACTATGTCTTGAAAGATTGTACTGTTTGCTGTGCTGTGAGTGGACTGGAAGAGGACAAGGGAGGAAGCTGACAGATTAATTAGAAGTCATTTGGAAAAATTTAGAGAGATGAGAACAGCAACAACGCTGTGTGGTTAAATTCTTCAGAATTGCTGGAGAGTGGTTGAGGAGGATAAACACATTTCTTTTAAGATGTGTTAATTATGAGATGCCTATTAGAAACTCAAGTTGATTTGTCAAACAGATGTTGGAGCCTAGTCTGCAACTGAGAGAAGCCCCAGGGGCTGAATGTGTACATTTGGAAGTCAAAGGCACAGAACATGTTTAAAACTGTAAGCTAAATGAAGCTGTCCAGGGAAAGATGAAAAGAATAGGCCCTGAGTCAAACACATGAATATAATGAAAAGTCTAGTGGAAGTGGAGAAAGCACAAAAGGAGGAGATCGAAAAGGAACGGTAGGGAAGGAAGGAGGAAACAGATTATGGAGGAATACAAAATATCTATGAAAAAAGGCACAGAAAAATGACAAACAGAATTACCAGAAACAAAGGATGCCCAATGTCATCAAATCTTTCTGAGCAGTTAGAGAAACAACAGCACAATGAATAGGGAGAGAGGCAGGTAATGATGGCAGCACATGGAATCCCAGGAGAGCTTCCTTCAATTCAGAGTGGTTGCATACCGCCAGCAGTGCCCTGAGAGAGAGAAAATGATGCTGCAAAAAATAACTCATTGCAGAAGTTCAGTTAAATTTTTTTAGGAAGTTGTTTGAATAGATCATTTTGATGTTATGCACTGCAACACAAGAACAAAACTTGCAATTGGCAGCCTGTGGAAAACAATCCAGTGAAAACAAACCTGGAAAAGTGAGCCAGTGTAATTCCCTACCTTACTGCGGTAGTAGACACTGAGAATGTGTTTGACTAGCATGGATTCATTCATCATTATTATTCTACAGAGTGATAATTTTGTGGGCTGAAATTGATAGAGATGTGTTAATTGTATATATATTTTTAATTAGGACAAACAATATAGTCAGAACAAGATAGTTGCAATATAACTTATAGACCATCTAGTTATATTGTTTCAAATACAATATGTGGAAACTTGATTGTAAATTGTTCAAAATCACATAATGTTGTTATACCTGTTTGTAAAGTTACGGAAGGTGCTAGCGAAGTTACAGAACACGATTTTCATGCATTCTCCCACTTTTTTCCTGCTCCCTCTGAGAAGTGTGGGACACATGGAGTATTGTGATGTGTACTTGTGATTTATCTAAACCTCCAAGTATTTCTTTGGAAATATTTCTCTGGTTTGCCTTAAAGAATGTTTTCCTGGGGACAGGGATTTAGCTCAGTGGCAAAAGTGCCTACCTGGCAAGCACTAGGTTGCCAGTTCGATCTGCCATGAAAAAAAATGTTTTCCTTTCCACACAGAGATTAATTTTTCATCTTCTTAAAGAGTTTTTTTATAACGTATTTTCAGAAATGTGTCTTTATGTAAATGAATGTCAGGAAATGGTAGAAAGATTCAACAACTGTCCTTTGAGGCAGTATCTGTGTCTATCAACCGTGTTTTCAGAGGAGCTTCTTTTTTTTTTTTATTGAGTAGTGCTTTTATGTTATACACTCTATCGACTTTTCCTTGGAAGCTGAAAATAGCTTGCAACATATGTACTATGTTGCAATTTTACAGGTTAAGGAAATATAAAAATACAAGTTGAAAAAGTTTCCTATGATCACTTACTTTGTTGGTAGATGAACCTAAATTAGAACTTCCTTCTGTGTGATTTGTCAATCTGAAAGTATTTTTCGTTTCTTATACCACCTTTGTCAATGACTGTATTTCTCACTATAAAATATAAGTACACAAGCCATTATATTTGGCCCCACTTGAAAGATTTTTTAAAAATTTTATTTAAAGAGAAAAAAAAACAAACAGAAAAAAGGGTAGCAACAGTACAGAATTCCAAAGGAAAAAAAAGAAAAGAACAAAAAAACACTAAGAAATCACTACTTGTTAACTTACATGCTGTCATCTTGGAAATAGTTGTTCAAGTTACAAAATTAAAGCATACAAAGTAGACATTCAAGCAGAGAGACTGTTAACAGTTCTGCTCAATGATCTAACAAAAACAGTAATATGGTCATCTATCTTACACACTTAATCATATATGCAGTTATATCCTTTAGAGCACTTTCTCTTCCTCTCTTTTTTAGAGTAGCAATTATACATTTTGGGTTTTATTACTCCTAGAGTTCTTATTACTTTTTATACTACAGACACAATGTGATATTTATAAATATGATTCTTTTTTTTTTTTTTGGTACCGGGGATTGAACTCATGACCTCACGCTTGCCAGGCAGGCGCTTAAGCCACTGAGCTAAATCCCCGGCCCAATAAATATGATTCTTATTTATTTCACTAATGGGGGTAGTCTCAAGTTGTCTCCATTTCCCTATGAAGGCCTCAAGATCATCCTTCTTCATAGCTGAGTAATATTCCATTGTATAAAAATACCACATATTTTTCATCCACTCTGCAGTTGATGGGCATCTTGGTTGTTTACAAGATTTAGCTATTACAAATTGTGCTGCTATGCACATGGGTGCACATATATCACTGTGATATGAACTTTTCAGTTTTTCTGGGAAAATACTCAGGAGGGCAATAGCTGGGTTTAATGGAGCTTCCAGTCCTAGTCTTCTGAGCATTCTCCATACTGATTTCCATAGTGGTTGTACCAGTCTGCACTCCCACCAACAGTGGAGCAGTGTTCCTTTTTCCCCAGCAGCTTCACCAACATTTGTTGTCAGTTGATTTCTTAATGGCAACTATTCTTTCTTGTGTGATAAGATATCTCAGTGATGTTTTAATTTGCATTTCTCAAATGACCAGTGATGGTGAACATTTCTTCATGTATTTATTTGCCATTTATATATCTTCATCTGAGAACTGTGTGTTTATCTCAGCTGCCCATTTTTGGAGAGGGTCTTTGAATTTGGGCAGCTTGATGTTTTTCAGTTCTTTATATGTTCTTGATATAAGTCCTTTGTCTGAGGGGGTGCTGGCTAAAATTCTGTGGGTTTTCTTTTCACTCTGATGTTGATTTCTTTTGAAGTGCAGAAACTTTTCAATAATATGAGATCCCAGTTGTTGATTTTCTGAAGTGTTTTCCGTGCAGTTTGCCCTTTGTTTATGAATTCTCTGTCTACCCCTATGTCTCTAAGACTTCTACCTACCTTATCTTCCAGTAGATTTAGTGTTTCTGTTTTAATGTTTAGATTGTTGATCCACTTAGACTTTAGTTTTGTGCATGGTGATAGGCATGGATCTAGTTTCAGTCTTTTGCATATGGAGAGCCAATTTTTCAAACACCATTTATTAAAGAGGCTATCCTTCTTCCAGGGAACATGTTTAAACTCTTTGTCAAATATCAGGTGGCTAAGTGTCTTTGTACTTATACTTGTATCTTCTAATCTATTCCACTGATCCTCAGGTCTATTTCTTTGCCAGTACCATGCTGATTTTATCACTGTGGCTTTGTAGTACAGTTTCAAGTCAGGAATTGAGATGCCTCCTGCCTTGCCTTTATTGCCCAGAATTGCCTTTGCTATTCTAGGTTTCTTCTGTTTCCAAATGAATTTTAGGAGTGTTTTCTCTCGATCTGTGAGGTATGTCAATGGTATCTTGATTGGGATTGCATTAAATCTGTATCACAGTTTTGAGAGTATGGCCATTTTCACAATATTGGTTCTTCCTAGCCAAGAACAAGGAATATCCTTCCATTTTCTAATATCCTCTTCAATCTCCTGTTTTAGCATAGTATAATTTTCAGCATATGGGTCTTTTACATTCCTAGGTTGATTCCTAAGTATTTCACTTTTTTTAGATGTTATTGTGAAGGACGGTATTTCCATAATGTTCTCTGGGTGAGCTTCTTGTTTGTGTACAGGAATGCTATTGATTTTTGAGCGTTGACTTTGTAGCCAGCTACACTGCTGAATTTGTTTATTACCTCTAGTAGTCTTTTAATGGAGTTTTTTGGGTCTTCTATATAGAGCATCATGTCATCTGCAAATAGTGGTAATTCAACTTCTTCCTTTCCTATCTTTATTCCTTTTATTTCTCTCTCTTAGCTGATGCCCTGGCTAGTGCAATTGAAAGTTTTTGTACTGGAAGAAACTAAGACAATTTTCATCTTGAGACAATATGATATAAAAGAAGAAATATATTTAAAATCTCTGGAATCTTAAAAGTATCATGACGTTCTTTTCTGTAAAGCTGATAAAGTCATATCTGAAGCTTTTCTCAAAAGCTTAACCTGTGTGTAATGTTAGACAGACTGACTCTCCGAGCCTCATATCCTCATCAGCAAGTTTCCACTAATAACTTCAGATTTTGTGAAATGTAAGTGCAAGGTATTTTGACACTGAATAGGGGCATAATGTATTGTTCTTCAACACTTTAACGTAAGAAGATGTTTTGAGAATAAAATGATTTTAATGCATATAGAAGTAAGATTTGTTACAGGGAAAAAACTTTCCAGTAAATAGTCACTGAATGGTTGTAAGTTTTTATTGGAAAATCAAAAGTTCAATCAAGATGTAGACATTCTCATTTGTAACCTTTATTTAAAGTACAAAAGCTTGATAGAGGGAAATCATCCACATAATGATTTGGAAAGCTAAAAAAAAGTGGTTAACATCATATTTTTCAGGATAATCTATAAAAACTGATCTGAGTATTCTGGGCATGAGGATGTGCCTTTTGTTGAAAAGTTAGGGATAGTTCACTGGCTAGTTTATTTGTTTTATCTTTCAGGAAATAGAAATATAAACTTTTCTGTTATTTTATTTCATTTTATTCAAAGTAAAGAAGTAAATATTGAGTAAGTTGAAATTAAAAATAGGTAATATGCTTTATGATTCTTTTATTAGCAGCTTTATTGATATACCGAAGACTCAGTGTAAAATTTACAGTTTGATAATTGTATCATTAGTTTAGCTGTCATTCACACATATTTTTCTATCAGTAATTTCTATGAATTTACTCTGTTCTTTGGCCCAAGAATTGGATTTCTAGAACTGCAATGTGAGATGAAAGCCATAACATGAAGAAACCAACGAAAGTTTGTTATTACCTGATATTTCAACATAGTATATGTGGTCTTTTAGAAATGATTTTGGTTCATTTCATTATAACTGCAAAAGTTTGCAAAAACTGAAATAAAATGCTTTTCTAAAATTAGGTACATAGAAGTACAATAAATGTGATGTAAATAAATGTAATGATGTAAATAAATGTCTTTCCTTCTATTACAGTAATCTTTTCACAATTTCCTTTAGCTTTTCCATTATGGGTAACATCTATCTTTGTACTAAAAGTATCTCGATGGTCCCCTTTAGAAAAAAGTAGAAATCCATTGCTATGTAAGCCTTCAAGCTTCAATGACAAATCAATACTACATCGCTGTGAAACAATATATCTGAACAGTATTTTCACAAAGGTCTTGACCCACCCTATCTTTATGCAGGTGTGTGACCTATCCAACAGAATTTTATATCTAAGCACAATTGACTCAGGTCATGGAATGCTACCGATGGTGTTGAGATAAGGGAAGAACAACAAAAGATGCATCTGTGAAAATCTGAATACCCCACATTCCCTAATACAAAAAAAAAAAATACGTTGCTGATTTGTGTTTTCATTATAATGGCCAAAAGTATTTGAATCGCACATACAAACTCCTCTATCATTTAAAAATTATTTCATTTTTCTGTGTTCAGAGCTCTCTAGATTTGATATATAGTCTAGTTAAAATGCCACAAGGCCCGAACACTAACTCTGTGAACACACAACAAGCAAGTGTATTTTTCTACGTGGCTTTACTAATTACTTACCCTTGTGAATAAATATTTCTACATTGGGTAAAAAAAATGCTAAGTTGATTTAAACTGACAGACCAATTAGCTAACCCTAAAATGAGTGAGAAACATGAGATAAAGCTGAAACAAATATGAAGCCTGATTTGTGCATTGATAATATCATTAAAGATATATTCGGGTAGTCAGCTAAAACTAGTTACCCTTTTTTGAAATTGTTCACTGACTTACATGCAGCCTTCTACTTAAACTTGTCATAGAAAAAGGGACAAAGCATTTGGTATGTATCAAACCCTAGTATGTATTACTTATTTTTGGAGGTGTTTTCGACAAGAAGAGGAAATTAAAAGCAAAGTACATCGTCTCAGAAATTGTATACTTCATGTATTTATATCTCATGAATTTTTGATAGAAAATTTAAGAAAATGTACAAAACAGTGTAAAGTATATGAGTTGAATAATGTTTATTTTATTGGGGTTTTAGTTAGAGATTTGTCAAATACATTGTTCTTTTTAGAAGTTAACCTATTTATAAAACTCTTTAGATTTATCCTGTGGTTTAAAGAATACTCTTATGTCTGTACATTATGTGGTGTGATCAGTTAACAGTAATACCTGTTAAATCATTACCTATCTTATGTGGTAGAATCATGTGTGCAGTGGTGAAATAGAGTCCCTGACTCTACACTTGGGTTGGAAAGGTTTAGGATAGTGTGTCAGGCATGTGTGCTTTTTAAATAGCCCCATAGGAAATTCTGACCCCAAGGGCTACTTTGCCATGCCAAGCTCTTAGGTGTTTGGGAGTGCCTAGCACCTTACCAGGGCAGGGAGTGCTAACAACTATATAGAATTACCATTTTCTCCCCACTGAGCAAATAGACTACATTTCTTAGCTTCCTTTACATTTAGGTAAAGCCATGTGATAAAGTTCCTGCAAATCTGGTATGAACAGATGCGATCTATTATTTCCACGAAACGTTTTGCTTTAATTCAGCCTTTCTTCTTTTCTCTTTTTCCTGCAGTTGAATCCTTTATCTGTGAGCAATCGTCTTCATAAATACCAGGTGAATTGTAGACTTTCCATCAGTCTATGCCCTTATGCACGCTGTGGAGCAAAACCTCCTTACTGAGAGAAAGATGCCTTGTAAACAAATATCAGATTTCTGTTGTGTTTAATTATGATTTAAATTTGGCACTATTTGTCATAATTAACCTACTCTAACAGAAAATACACAGTTCCGAGCAAGCTATTTGTATAAGTGTACTGGAGAAGGCTTTGTTTCTGTTCCTCAGGATCACAGTCTAAGAGTAGAATAGCCAAGTAAGTAATGACAGCATAGTGGGAAAACTCCTTTCATAATGTGAAAAGGGCAGAGGAACTAGCAGATTTTCCAAGGGAGAGAGGTAGGTGGTCAGCAGAGTCAGGGCACTCTAAAGAAGAGGAATCTTTGGAATGTTACCCAGAAAATGAGTAGGAGTTTGCCAGCTAGACAAGACTTGTTAGGCAAAGTCTTCAGAGCCTTTAGGAGTGTGGGTTAAGCAAGCAAGACCGAGGACATAGTAGCAAGGGCTAATGACTAGAAATAGATGAGATGGTGAATTTCAAATCATGCTGGGAAAGTTGGAATTTATTGTGAAAGTTATTTGGAGATGCCAGTTTTGAAAGATGATTCGGGGTTAACTCTGGTTTGATAACAGTCACTTTCATGGAAGAAGAGAGGATGGAAATGAGAAACAGCAGTAGGTAGCTTTAACATAACATCTGGAAATCAGTGGTAGAATTGGGACTTTCTCTATAGGTAGAGAGAAGAAGCTGGAAAGAATTTTTAATGAAAAGTGAGGAAGTGTTTCGTGAGGAATTAACTGTGGGGACAGTGAGGAAGTTGGTAAAATTGCCTCTAGCTTTGGCAAATGAGCAGACATTGGCAAGTTCACTGAGAAAGGGAAGCTGACAATAAAAATGCAAATAAAAATGTCACTGTTTTGTCAGACTGTATCTATGTATCTATATATGTATATGTAGGTATACATATGTACATATATATTAACCTATCAAAATCCCATACCTACCTTGTGAAATGCTATTTATTCTCCATTTTGTAGATATAGTCACCAGAGTACAAAGAAATTCAAAACTTGATTAAGGAGAGAATAGCTGGTGGATGGTGAAGCCAGTGTGGGTAGAATCAGGCTTCAGAACCAAACTCTCAATCATTGCCCAGAAGTGTCTGCTGCAAGAGTTTAAAAGACTAAAGTCATTTTTGGAGAAGTTGACTTGGAAATGTCTGTGAGTCATTCTGTTGAGAATCTGTAATGAGTTTAAATATAGCTGCATGCTTTCTGAAGGAAGAAATTTAAGCACAGTTGATGATGCAGAAGCCGATGAGTTTTCACCGTGTAGGAAAACATAATGGAGAAGAGGAATTGAGAAAGGCAAATCAGTGAATACAAGTATTTATGGACATAACAAGAAAAAAATCAATGGAAGTGAAAAGTGTCAGACACCAACAATCATAAACTTAAATGCAACAGTCAAAAAAGGGAGAGCTAGAAAAGGAGTATTCATTAAAGAGGAGTTGACACAAATGCCAGATGTAGCAGAGACGGCAAGTTATGTGAGGCTAGAAAGAAATCAGTGACAACTTTGCCAGATTAATATTCGTATGTGGGGATTGAATTCAGGGTCAAAACAACTGTAAATTCATTTGGGAGAAACTGAGAAAATGGAGCTGAAAAAAAAAAGCTAAGACTTTTGAGGAGATGAGCCCTTCAGTGAAGGAGTTCCGGGATGAGAAGTCTTCAGCTGTTTTCGAGGTGCTCTTTCATAATTTATAAATGTCTCAGTGTCATCAGTACCTCCCGAGTTCTGACATCATTGTATAGCATCCATTGCTCATAAATCTATCTTGTCATACAATTCTCAAGCAAAGCTCTTTCAATTGTGTTTTACGTAGGCCTTTCTCTCTCTCTATCTCTCATTTTGCTCTACTGTTCTTATCCTACAGAACAGAACCGGCTGTTGTCCTTAATTATTTTCCTTGTGTGGGAGCATTCCTGATTCCTACTAATTTAAATTAACTGTTAGAGCTTGGAAAACACTTACTGGAAAGATTTTAAACTTAGTGGTCCATTATAAAGTCTTAGTTTAAAAGTAGAGCAACAGAGAATTAAAACAACTTGAAGCAATCAGAAAAGCAGGTAAGTAGAAATTCAGTCTTACTTGATTGAAGTAAATTCTTATAAGAACAAAACTTTACTTCTTTGTAGTATAGTGAGTATCAGAAATAATTAGTATATTGGCAACTAAATTAAGACTTTATTACTTTATTTCTTAAGGATGTTTGGTACAACATTTTACACACTTATTTGATAGTAACAATGATAAAATGTTTATTATATAAAGGCAGCACACTTTAAGAACCCATCTGTACAGAAAACAGTATTTCACTAAATATATGCAGCTCAAATATGTGAGAACATATTACTTAAAAACTAATTTACATTTCTATTTGATATTATGTGCTATAAAGATATAGCATTAAAATTAAAAGTTAAATTCATTTCAAAATAAGGAAAGCATCTCTGAAAATGTGGCTTTCTTAAGAGTGAATGCATGCCTAAAATAGCGTTTTTTTTTTTTTTTTAAATTTTTGCCTACACACTATACAAACTCATATTGGGCATCTAATCACCTGATGACTATTAAGACAATCCTAAAATTTTATGATAAAGTGTAAATAGTTTTCTAGAAATTATTTAAGTATAAAGATTTTTTGTGTTTTTACGAACTTCATTGTCTATGTTTATAAAACTGGTATTTAAAAGCAAGGAACACATGAAATAACAGTTAAGAATTAAAAATATATTTTAAAAATCTTTATGTTATGAAGTGTTTGTGATACATAATGAATAAATGCACTGTTGAGCGTTGGTGCATTCACACATCACATCTTAATCCTTTTTACTTTCCCTTCCCCTCTTTTCCTGGCCTGTGACTTCTCCAACCTTTACTACCTTTCCATGTGCAAAAGGTCTTCCTCCCTATTTCCCATTGTCTGTCTTTTATTCAGCTTTTTATTTATGCTGTGAGTTTCTCTCTCTCTTTTTTTTTTTTTTTTGGTGTTTGGATTTTTT
>PVJX010026053.1:0-26305 GCA_004027295.1 Dolichotis patagonum | reverse complement strand
AAACAGTCTTACCTCTGATTGCAAGAGAGCATTGAAGGAAAATAAGATGGAAATAGAGCTTTTGTTAATGGGGGAGAGAAAAAGGATTAGAGAGAGGTGAGAATGGGATAAAAATGAAGGTATGTTACGTACAGGTACAAATCTCCCGTGATGAATGTGATAATTGTATATGTCAAACATATACTAATAAAAAATAAATTAAAAGCTAGTTTCGTTTGAAGCACTTTCCTCCCTTTCTGTCTATATCAGGAATGTTATACACATATATCTACCTTCAATTATGACAAACTTTGACTAATTAATTATTATAATTGCTTCTATTGTGTGTCACAAACCTTCACACAGATGCCCTGAGGCACCACAATTCACCAGCAGACTTGACCGGGAAAGTTAAAACATTTTCGTTAGCCCTCTCTAGATCCCCACAGAAGTGACAGTTTGAAGTTCATTCTTCATATTTTGGTCTGAGTTGTGAACTCACTGGATTTTCATCAAATCTGTAAGAAAAAAATAGATATTTTTTCCTATGATCCCATTTTTCTGACTTTAATTTCATGTTTTTTATTAGTTTTGCATTTTTTCAACATTTTACCAAAATACAAAACAAATGTATCCCAGTATTAATACTTAGCCTTAATTTATTTTCATGCATTTCAGATTATGTCTTCACCTCTGCCATTATGACGCTATCATTTTTTAAAAATTTATTTCCATTCATTGGTACAATTTAGGTATATGTAATAATCACATTCATTGTACATAACTTATATTTGTACATGATTTGTCTTCACTCATTTTTTCCCTATTCCCATTCCTTTCTTTCGAACTTCCTTCCCTTCCCTGTTCACAAATCTGTTTTCATTTTATCATTAGTTTCTGATTTTCTTTTCTCCCTTCCTTTCTTTCCCTCTCCCTCTTTTCCTTTCGAATAGTTTTTTCTTATTTCACATTATCTATTGTACATTTTGGCTCTTATTTACAATTTCAGTTTTTCATACCACATATATAATGCAATATTTATATGTGTGTATCTGATTTATTTCATTTATGATTATGTTCTTGGGGTCCACCCATTTAGTTACAAATGCATCCATTTTGTCCTTTTTATGGCCAAGTAATATTCCATTATATTAAATACACACTTTTTTATCTACTACTTAGTCAATGGGCATTTGTGTTGCTTCCAAGATTCAACTATTACAAACTGTGCTGCTATAAACATGGGTGCACATATATCACTGTGGTATGATGTTTTTAATTCTTCAGGGAAGATACCCAGAAGGGGAACAGCTAGATCAAATGAGACCTCCAACCCTAGTTTTTTTAATATCTGCAGTGATCTCTACAACAATTGCACCAGCCTACACTCTCACCAACAGTGGAAAAGGATTTCTTTTCCCCCCACAGACCTGCCAGCATCTGTTACTAGCTGTTTTCTTGATAATTGTCATTCTTTCTGGAGTGAGATGGAGTGAGGTATTATTTTAATTTGCATTTCTTGAATGACCAGTGATGTTGAACATTTTTTCACATATTTATTTGCTGCTTTTAGTTCTGAGAAGCATTTGTTCATCTCAGTTTTCCATTTTTGGATTCTGTGTTTGTATTTGGAATGTTTTATTTTTTTCAGTTCTTTATATGTTCTACATATTAGTTCTTTGTCTGAAGAATATCTGGCAAAATATTTTTCCCACTCTATGAGTTGTCTTCAGAAGCATTAAAAAAATGAAATGCTTGGGAATAAATCTAACAAATGAAGAAGGGAAAGATCTCTACATTAAAAACTACAGTACTCTGAAAAAAGAGATGGAAGAGGATATCAGAAAATGGAAAGATACCCCTTTGTTCTTGAGTAGGAAGAACCAACATAATGAACCTTCCCATAACTCCCAAAATTGTTATACAGATTTAATGAAATACCAATCAAAATATTAGTAGCATCCCTCACAGAACTACAGGAAATATTCTTAAAATTTATTTGGAACCAAAAGATATCTAGACCAGAAAAAGCAATTCTAGGCAACAAATTCAAGTCAGGGGTTATCACAATCCCTCACTTGAAATTATACTAGAAAGCCAGTGTGAAAAAAAAAAACCAGCATAATACTCTGAAGAAAAAAGAAACCCAGACCCTAGGATCAATTGAACAGACTAGAAGATGCAGAAACAACTCCAAATACACTCAGTCGCCTAATTTTGACAAAGGGGCCACGCATGCTGAATTTGAGAAAGCCTTTTTAAAAAATGATGCTAGCATTCCACATGCCAAACACTAAAACCAGACACATGTCTAGCACCAGAACTAAACTAAAATCAAAATAGGTCAAAGATCTAAATATTAAAACAGAAACATTAACTCTGCCAGAAGATAGAATAGGTAGGACTCTGGAAGATGTAGAAATAAGCAGACTCCATGAATAGAACCTCGACTGCACAGAAATTATCACAAAGAAGCAACAGCTGGGGTATTTATACATCTTCTTAAAAAGTTTTAGATAGCAAAAGATAAAATCATTCTGTACGTGTCTAATATCTGTTAGCTAGAAGTAATGCTTGTTCTATTACTCATTATGGTTGATTTAGGCTAAGTATATGCCCGCTTTTGTATCTACACAATGTCGGTGTGTAAAATGCAGTCTCACATTTAACCAGCCTTCCTCAGGGAATTTAAGCTTCGCAATTACATAAGCAGGGATGGGCCAAGTGCAGTGCAGTAAATTTCACTGGCTCTACAGCTCGCCTGCTTCCTGTTGGCCAGATCTTAGTGAAAACCCACTCAAGTGGTCTTGAGTCCTCAAGGAGTATGTGTCTAGGCTTTCCTGCCACCAAGTACCACAGTCTCAGTCCACGCAAACATGCAGTCAAGTTCCAGCGCCATCCAAAAGAACTCCAGTGATCATGGAAACGCATGGTGTAGCACTATCCATTGTGGTAGCCGTAGGTGAAGGCAGCTATTGAGCGCAAATATGTCTATCGCTACTAAGGGCTTGAATTTATATTCCAATTATTTTAGACATAAATCTCCACCTGTTGCCAAGGGCTACTGGACTTCCAGGCATCAGAACTTTCAAGCCTCATAGTTCCGTCCTGTTTTGAGGGGTAACAGAGAACACCCATCATTTTGTACTGCGATTGCTCAGTCGCTTGGACTGTTAAACAGTCATGAGTTTGAGCTGTCTCAGGATTATCACTAAGAAAATCATCAGGTTTTTTTTTTCTTTGCTTTCAGACATTAAACAGCTGGTGAATGACAAAAACTTTATTTTTTTATCTTTTTGTATTAGTACATGTTTGCAATACCTAATGATTGCACTCATCACAGGTATGTGTGTGCCTCCATACTCCTCTTTCTTCCTTCCAACTTTTCTTTCCCTCCACATTTACAAAAGCTTGGTTTGCATTTTTTCTTTCAATTCTTTTTGCCTTTAAACCCTTTTCCTTTTTTTCTCTCCCCCAATTCCCATCTCTTGTTCCTTTTCTCTACTGAACAACACACTTAATTATGTTTCTGGATCTACCCATTTACCTCTCTATTACTAACTTTTAGTCGTCCACATTTAGTGCACTGAAAAAAAATCTCTTTAAAATCAATTCACACACAAAAACCCATATCAATTTGATAGCCATTATATACATGCAGTAAATTCAGCATGTGACATAGAAACAAATTAGTATCTACTGTGTTGAAGCTTATTAGCATCCACAAATAAAGAAATAGAGAATTATCTATTTCTTTCTTCCTTTTTTTAACCTCATCTTTCCTTAATGCTTACCAACCTCTTGGACACCCTCCCAATATGGAAGACTTAATCCAGGGGTATATCTTTGTATTTATTCTTCCAATCAATTGTAGTGTTAAAAATCCATAGAAAATGCAAGTTTACGATCTTGTAAGACCCCACCCACAGGGTTCTTCAATAACAAATTAGTTTGAATTCTGCTTTTATATCTCTGGGTATGGCAATATTCTGCCTCTTTTGTGTGTTGACTTTCAATCCCAGAAACTTTTTTGAGCAGCTGTTATCCCTGCACTTTCTCCACTGTTACCAATTATTATTTGTAAGTTCCTCAAGAGGAAAAAATTGTTTTCTACTTACCTATAGTGTGTGATCTCTAGTAACTAGTACTATAACAAATACAAAAAAGGTCACTGTTGAATCATTTTTAAATTTAAAATTGTAAATTTAATTTATTTTAATTATAAAAACATAAAAATTGCTGTGATACTTTGGTACATACACAATAATGTTTATGTCAAACTAAACATCTTTTGTTTTAAAGAGCAGAATATATTCATTGAGAGAAAGAACACTTCTGTCTGAAGAGAGACAGAAGGGATCCCAAGCAGTTTGCCCCTCCATTTTCTTTCAAACTAAACATCTTAACCTCAGACTTTAATCATTTATTATGGTGAAAACATCCAAAGTTCTTTCTTCTAGCTTTGGAAATATGATTATTATGATTATGATTATGATTATGATTATGATCTGTGATCACCCTCCTGTGCTCTTTGCTTTCATTCAGCCACAATTAGATACTCACTGGTGCATCTCCCCCAACTCTAGCAGTCTCTGGTAGCTGCCACTGTACTCTCAATTTCTAAAAGTCCAACTTTTCTGTGCTCCACACATGAGTAAATTTGGGCAATATTTGTGTTTCTGTGACTCGTTATTTCACTTAACATAATAAGCTCCAGTTCCAGCCACATTCCTGCAAGTGATAGGAACCATTTGGATGATTATATGCAGGTGTTTCTTTCTGTATTCTTTGAATCCACTTTTTCCTTGGATGTATTTGTATGATTTGTCCCTAAGAAAACACATGACACGTAATTTTCATAACACCCATTCATGCCTTGTGATCATAGGTCTGAGTTTTACCAGCAGTACTTTTGGGTGAAAGTGGTTTGTCTTCAAGGTCTTCACTTCTCATCAATGTAGAAAGTGCATCTTTGCAGTATTGCTGTGAATTGATAATGGAAAGGATCTAGTTTAGAAAGCCAGCTATTATTACTCTTACAGAGAGTAATCCACTTGGAATACTGTATTTCTCTCCAAAGTGCATAAATATACTGAATACACTTCAGTACTCAAGAAAGTATATTTCTCCTGCCACGCTGAGAAGAGTACTTTTTAACATGCAGTTTTGTAATACATAAAAAAACAAGGACATGCTTACAGAGGCTAGTATGAGTATAAATGTTAACTTTGGAAAACCATTTGCTAACGAAAGAAAGAAAATAGATCAAAAAGAGAGGAGAGAGGGAGGAAAGGGAAGAAAGAAAATCAAAGGAAAGAAAAAAAATGAGTGAGCAAAACATAAGTTTGAGAAGACAGAAAGGAAAACAGAAAGAAAGTATGTTCAAGTGGGTGAAGAGAGCAGAAAGAGAAAGGGCAGGCTGGGCTCACCGCCATGATGCCATGACGAGCAAATCCCGCCAGGCACGGAGCCGGCGGGCGCATGCGCCCTGAGCTCCACCCCAGTGCGGCCCTGCTGCCTCCGTTCGGCCTGCTGCGTGCTTCTCATCCTGCTGCCCCTGTTCGGCCTGCTGTGTGCTTCTCATCCGCTATTTCCCCAGGTCTCCATCCGGCCCTGACCCTGCAGAGGGGAGAACACAGAGCTTCTGTCCTGGGCTTCATCTCCCTGTCAAACTTGATATTCTTCCTATACTTTCAATGGTTACACATGAAGCACAGAATCAGTAGAAATTAGATATTGTGTTTAATGAACACAAGGAAACAAAACACAAGTTATACTTATGATTGTTTCATAACACCCTCCAGTACTGGTAGCCACCTGCAGGTGTCCTATCTGGCCCACCCGTATTTATGGCTTAGCTCACCATGGCTTGCAGTGAGTCTGTGCTTCATTTGTTTGTTTGTTGTCTTTGTTTCCTTTGACTTGTTTTAGTTGAAAACCAGAGTTCCCAGGACCTAGAGAGTTGTGTGACTCTCCACAGAAGGAGAGGAAGAGTCTGGAATACACAGCTTCGCGCATGGCTGCATTTGTCAACATTCTGCAGTGTAGGATACTGAGAGGTCACCGGTTGTGTCCTGCTGGTCAGAGGATGCACTCATGCCTGGCCTGTGTCCTCTCACCCATCACACACCAGGGCCTGGCCTTCACCCATACCCGAGTTGCCCGACTCTTTCTGGCTTGTAGCTCCCGATTGGTTTATATGGATCAAAAGAATAACCGAACTCACTGGCAGATAAACTCTTCCTCACAAAGATGGACTTTTAGTATCTAAAATCCCTTTGTCCAGATCTCTCTTCATATCTTCACCGATTAACCACTGCCCCGGGTCTTGCCATATTTAATGTCGGCTGTCTCTACTGCCTTCAGCTCTGGTATGAGAATGTGCACTCTGGCAGCATTCCCAAGGCTAACCAGGAGAAGCCAAAGCAACTTCCCTCCCCGCCAGGACAACTCATGCGGAGGTTTCCACACAGACCACTGTGTGATGCATTTTGCCTTCCGTAATCAAGACTAATTTTTTAAGAAAAATAGGGTGTTCTATGCCTAGAATGAGTTACTTCTATTTCTACCTGCTTCCTTTGTGTCTAGGACTTGGGCACAAGTCCTGTGGAAATGGCAGAGCATGTACTGGTGGCCCAGACATCACACTGTTTTCCCACCCACCTCATCTTCCAGCGTCAGAGGAATGCGATCTTTGCACAAGTCCTTTCTTTCCAAAGCCTCAACGTGTGAGAGTGCTTTGTTTATCATATTCTGAACTATCTCTAGGCTCATGTGAAATCCAAAAGTGCCTGAGCCCCGATTGTATCCTAAGAATGAGCTCACACCTTTCCATTCTTTCAAGATCATACTCTTGGTGGTTTCACAAGTTATCAGTTTGATAGGGTTCTTCTCATGATGGAGAACACTGTAGAATTCTCTAAAAAAAAAAAAAACCAGTGTGAGGTAAGTGAGCGAGAGATGGAGTGGGTACTGTAATACATAAAATCTCTCATAATGAAAGAGACAGAGAAACAGATACTTCCATTAAGAGATACCTCAAGGAAATGGATTTAGAACAACAGAAAGCTTAAGGATGCAACAGCTTACTATAAGAATTAAAATCTAAGCCAAGACCCTTAAAGAATCACAAGAAAAGGAACCAAACAAATAAATCATGTCTTTTGCTTCCTACCAGATGTTTAAAAGGTTTTAAAACTCACTCTTGTCATCTCCCTGGCTCTCATATACTGCTGTATGCCGTGTACTCTGTTTATACTAAACCAGTTGATGGGCTGGTAGTTCTGAGATGATCACTTGTTAATATTAAATATGTTTGAAAATCTACATTATTCATTTTTAAATTTTAAATGTTTATTATGCAACATATACTATTATATATTTGATCTGTATTTGCTATAGATCAAAAAGTTTAAAATGTATTTTAGAAGGACTGGATGTACAGGGAAAGTATATGCATTTAGCAGAAGAGTATATGTCAAAAACAAAACAAGTTTTTGTTGATCATCTTGTATAATTATTAAGATTGTCTCAGTGCTTCTAGCTGTGCTATATAAAACTCTTCAGGTGATTTTATATCATCTGAAAATAAAAAGTATGATTTTAGAAATTAAGGGCATGTGGGATTAAAAAAATAAAAAATGAAAAACATTAGAACATGATTCTAGTAGCAGCAAAGATTACCAAATCCACATCTACTTTTATTGCAATATATAAAAATACTATATATAAGTTCAAGGAGAACACATAGAACTCTACCTTCAAACCTGGTTAAGTTGAGCAACCACAATAATAACTTTGTGGAGTACTAAAAACAAAGCGGTCAGGCAAGCATGCTGACATCAATATTTTGGAAAAAATGAATTAAAAAGACTCTTACTTATGGAATTAATGTGATATCCTGGGCACATTTTACTAGAATGGAAGAGAACAGAAAATAGTAAAATAGGAGAAATAATGCCAGAATACCTTCCAAACCAACAGAGGTGTTTCAAAAATACACTTTTGCTTCAGAAATACATATGTAAGGAGACAAATATTTGTGCTTTTACTGTGTACCTGGTATATGTTTTGATGGCCTCTGCCTGCTGCATTCAGAGTGAAGAGCAATTTGCATAATGCCCATAAGGGGATGTTCTTCTGCAGAAGAGTTTCAGATGGTGACCTTTCTGCTGGTCCAAACGAGAAAGCGATTCACAAATAAGACCCTGCAGTGGAATCATCAGTATGGAGTGGAAAGAGAGGGGGCAGGCAAGAGCAGTAGGGAGTGGCTGGCAGCAATAAAGAGCCACTTCAATCTAACAAAGAAAAAATGCCGCTGTTAGATTAGCAACTGTCCACAACTTGCGGTTCCTTCTCCACTTCCACATCCCATACACTCTTTTTTCAAATGTGTGAGTCCTTGGGCAGTACCGATTTTGACATTTCCTATAATATAGAATGGCTCAAAAATCATTACAATCAACAATCATTACAATCAACTGAGTGAAATGGCTGGAAGATGCTTAAATGCCTTTAGTGCCAGCTCCTCACTCCCGAAGCAAGCTTCAGACCGTCTCTAGCTGCTGATTAAGCCATCACTTAATGCATTGTAGCTGGAACTCTGATTTACTAGGAAAAAAAGGGCAAAAGGAGCAAGGAAAATGTTGAATGTTTTACTGTGAACCAGAATATTTCCTTCCATTTTTCTATACACCATCGCTTCATATCACCAATTATGCTGACAAGATAGATTCTGGATTCAGTGTTGGAGTAAGGTTTTATATGCATTGTGGTGACTTCCCAGTGACAGAAGAAAATGAAATCCAACGTCGTTTCCCGCATTTAAGTGACTTAAAATATATTATAGAAAAGAGTTATGTGCTAATCTCCAAGAAAAGCGGTATGCTATAGTGGAGAGAAGCTGAGGTTGTTCAGTGCACCCGGAAATTTCAGTCAGTGCCTAAGTCACTGTGAGAAATGGACACACGCTGCTGTGTTTCAGGTCAGTGACTCCCAAACGCCTACGTGTTGGGTGAGCACCCATGGTGTTACTGGGGGGAGATGGGACCTGCAGAAGGCCAGGCCTAGTAGCAGGAGGCCATGTCACAGGGTTGTACTTTTGAAGGGCATCTTGGAACCCAGGTATCATCCTCTCTCTCTCTCTTTGCATCCTGATTGCCGTTAGTAAACAATCTCCTCCTTTGTGCACTCCAGCCTTTGTGCTTTTCTTCTGCTCCCTGGCTTCAGTTCTTCTTGTACAGACTTCTGTCTTTGGCAAGATGCAACAGATCAAGGCAATCGCCCAGCTGTTGAAGAAGTGGGGGCAAAGACATAGAGGCTTGGTAGCTATTTCCCAGACATGGCTCCAGGCCTTGTAATAGATACCCTCTTGCTAGAACTCTCAATTCCAAAGCTTGTCTCAAGTTTCACATCATAAATATGCATGCCACTTGACTTCTTTTCGGGCCACCTTATATCCCCATTGTGTGTGTGTGTGTATGTGTGTGCATGTGCGTGTGTGCACTCCACCAGACCAACTTCCTCTTTATCTTTCTACTTACACTCATTCCTCTGTTCTCCCTTCTCATATTTTGTCCTTATGGATTTATTTTGCTATTTTTTCCATGTATTTCCTCTTGTTCATTAAAATTTCAAGTAACTAAGACATGAACCTAGACCCATAAGACATAAAAAGTTGATCTAATTTCCATGAGAAACTATTATCCATCACAAAGATTGGTGGCACAAATGGAGTTTGAGAAAAATAGTAATTTTTTGACCCAAAGAATAGTTTCTATGATGTTTAAACAAAATTGTCAAATTGACTGGATTGAGAGATCACTGTAAAGATAATTGTATCATGGGGTCACTGTACCCATAAGTGGCTTAATTCCCTGATTTTCATAGCTGAACTTGCCATAAAGAATAGGGTCTAGTTGGAGGTGAATCAGTGAAGGTGTATCTCTCACTGATGCCCTTTCTCTGTGCTCTAATTCTCAAACATGGTGTCTTTTTTTTCACCATGCCTTTCCACTGTGTTACTGCTTTGGGGACAAATGTTCATGAACCAAACCCTTCTGAAGTCATAAACCAAATAAACTTCTCTTTAAGTTGCAGGTGTCAGGTATTTTGTCCAGCAATGGAAAACTGACTGATACAATATCTTATTTGCTTAGGTGCAGTTTCAACTAGGTAAAGTATCAGGGTTACAGTTATATTGATAAGGAACACTTTTATTCCATTGAGAGTGTTTGAGGAATACAGGAAGAATATTTCTATACCTGTCAGCTTTCCAGTTAGTAGAATGAAATATGTGATGCCTAAAATAAATTTTAAAGGAAGAGAGATTTATTTGGCTGACCACTTCAGAAGTTTCAGTCTATAGTCAACTGGCTCCAGGTTAGAAATCGGAGCTGAAAGGGCATAACAGGGAAAGCTACTCTTGTAGTCAGAAAGCAAAGCATGAGAGAAGATACAGGGGCAAAAATACACATTCCCAGTCAAACCCTCAAAGTTCCACCTCCTCTAACAAGGCCTTACCTCTGAACACAAGGTTCTTTTGCGTGACATTTTACATATAAACCATATCAATGTCCCTTTCCATTTTTCTTTCAGTATTAGTGTAAAGGCTAATAGACTAGCAGAAAAGCAAGTACAGTGATGATCAGATGTTCAAAGATTATCCTAATGAAAACAAAGGCATTCTCCTTAGAATGGTGGAAAATTAAGATTATAAGGATCTCAGCAAGTAGGTATTTAAGTAGGTATTTAAGAGCTCTGGGTCTAGAACTAATCTTACTTTAGTTTGTTCTTCAACTGAGGTTGAGGTTGTTGTATGAGATAGGGGGCTGAGTGGAATTAAAATTTAATTTAAGTCCTGTAACTTGTACATAAAAGCAGGTGGCTCTAAAACTATTGTTGCCTAGCATATTTAAGCAGAAAAAGAAGTAATAAATTCAAATAAAATCCAATAAAATGCATAGTATTTGTAGTATACAAGAATAGCAAACTTGTACAAGATAATCTATGAATAGACAGTGCATGGAAAACATTTGACTTTCTAATTTATTGTCACTTGCATATATTTGACTTTAACATGTGCTTTCCTTTCTTCTTGTTTTTGCTGGCATTTTGAAAGTTCACAATTTTTAAAGTAAAAAAATCAATTCAAAATGTTGGCATCAACTTTTAGTTTGTTGTAAAGAAAGAATTTCTTTGATTCTGAAAAAGAAAAAATAAAGATAGCAGTGCTCATTCGGATGGAAGGGATCTTGGAGGGTTAGAGAAGCCAGGATTGTGGATTGTCTAAGAGAGGCTACAAGCAGGGAGCAAAGTGGGCCTAAGAGAGAAACCTTAGGAGCTACAATCACTAGAAGTGACGTAGGGGTAGAGTTACTGAAACCCATTGGAGCTCAGAGTTTGTCATAGATTTCTTCAGATGCTGGACACAAAACTACAGGACTTAATGGTTGCCTTGCTGGATTTTGGACTTGCTTTGGTCCCAATCATTTGTATTTTCCTATTCATAACTTTCCAAATGAAATGTTTATTTTGGGCCATTGAATTTTGGAAGGGTCTAACTTTTCATTTTTACAGGGGCTTGCAACTAAGAGTTTGTCTTACATCTGGGAGACTTGGGACTTGGACTTTTCAGCAATATTAGGACTTTGGAAACTCTTATAGATGGACTAAAGGCCTTTTTCATAAACAGGTGTTTATGAGTCTTGGAGGGGCCAAGGGTGAAATGCTATGTTTCTAATGTGATAAAATGTTGATACTGGTTGTTAAGGATTGTTAAACCTGTGTTACAATGTTCAAATTGTGAAGTAATAAGCATAAGCATGTCTTTGTACATGGAGACCAATTTAAAGAATGTGTCTGGTTGCCAAGCCGACAAGGAGAGGATTGTAATGGATGATACACTGTGTCAACTTGAGAAGTTTAATTAAGTAACTCAGCAGAGGGCTGTGATCATCACTTTGTGAACATCTTCCTGTACAAGAGGAGGGCACAGAGACGGTGTAAGTACTCTTTTCACCATGGGGTGGGGAGTAACCTGCTTACTGTGTAAGAGAAGGAAGGAGGCTTGCTCTTCCCTCTATTTGCCCTTGCTGCTTTACCTGTCTTCTGCCCCTTTGAACTGTTGTCCCTTTGCCAGGCCGCCCTACATTGGAGCTAGCTGATTACAGACTGAAACCTCCACAAACCGTGAGCTAAATAAACCTTTCCTTGCTTAATTTTGAGTGTCATACATTTTGTCTCAGCAATGAGAGAAACCAACTCAGTAACCAAAAATAAAGTTTCATCATATATACATAATATTTATAAAATATTATTTTCAGACCTTATTTTCTTTTCTTCCAAGGAGATAGGTAAACTAAAGCTTTGTCTTATGGAAATAACATCATAAAATGTTTTTAAGTATTCTTCCTAGTTACTACTCCTATGGATTAGAAAATATTATTGTTTCTCAAATGGTAATAGACAATAATGTTAATACATATGTCCTTCAAAATATATCAAGCGAGTATTAAATGTTTGACCCTTACATGACTTCAGTTGAAAAATATGAATTCTCTTTCATATTATTATTATATCAATTCATAGGTGGAGCTAAAGAATTTAGAATAGATACGAAATATTTTCTTTTTTGTTACTACTGTTCCACTGAAAAATTGCCAACTTTAAAAAGATAATTCTATTGATAGAACTAGAGTGAAGATCAGTGCTTTAGGAGACATATTGTGGATCAATTGTTTAGCTGCGGCTACTACAATCGAGGCGTAACATTTCTTTTTGCTTCAGATTATCCAACTGAAAAATGAAATAGTAAGCAAACCCCTGTGTAGCTATGTATAAGCACTAAATAAATTTCTAAGTTGCTTAGAAAAGCAAATAATCTGTTTAAAATTAAACACATTATTATTGCCTTAATTTGATAGATACTTATTCCAGGGAACAATAGTTAAAATCTGGAAATGTCAAACTTTCCAGCCTAGTAATCCTTTTATTGTCTTTCATTAAATTTTCCCATTTTTCCCTATAGTTCCCCATTTTGCTTTCTATTATTTTCTTTTAAGATCCTGTGTTGCTTTCCCTGCATGGTGGTGGATCAGTGTTGGTGGCGGAGGCTTTTGTCATATATTACTTCAAAAATGTGTTGTTCTCAAAACCTCTGATCTTTGTGCGCTTTTTTTTTTTAGCATGAACGTTTCTGAAAGATTAATATTGCATTTTTTTATCATCAACATTGCATTTTTTTTATCATCAACGTTTCTGAAAGATTAGCTATGGGTAAGTTGTTAGAATGAGGCTCTCATAATCCACTTTGGAGAACAAAGAAACTCTTTCAGTCTCTATTGATATATAGTCAGGAAGGAACTGGCTCCTTGAAATTTTACTTTGAACTATGGCTGCAGCATAGTTCAAAATGGAGAGCGGAGTGCTCAGGAGTGCTCAGGAATTTTGGAAGAATTCATAAATTTTGTTGAGGGATTTGGGGTTCAGAGTTAATGGGTCAGTCCTGAATATCTCTGTTATTTTGTTGTTTTTCATCTTCTGAAAACACATTATCATTCTAAATCCCCTCAAGACTGACTGTTACTACTGTGAATTCCAGTTAACTTAGTAGGTTCAAATTCTTAGCTCACCCCTGTTCTTGAGCAGTACTTCCCAGAAGATGCAAACACGTGGAAATTTCCTGATCCTCAATGCAAACATTTCACTGAACTATTTCGACTTTTCGATTTACTAAACTAGGTAACTCCAAACAATGCTATATTGTGTCTTAGGACTTTAAAAGTACTAAAAACTGTGCAGCTTAAGTAACAAAATGTATTATGTTGCAATTCTAGACGCAAAAGGATTAGATGAATGTGTTCAAAGGTCTGCGCCACCAGAGAAGGTGCTAGAAAAAGTCCATTTTAAAACTTTTCTTATTTATGATAGTTCTTTTAACTTGAAGAGTTAAGACTTGAATATTTACTGGCCTTTCCCCTGGTCTGAGTGTCTTTGAATTAAAAATATTCCCTTTGTCTGTAAGGGCACTAATCACACTGGATTAGAGGGTCACCTTGTTGCAGTATGACTTTCTCTTAACTAATTATACCTGCAAAGACTGTTTCGAGCTAAAGTCACGTTATGCAGTGTTAAAGACGAGGATTTCAACAAATTGGGAGGAAAGTTCACAAATCAATACATAAAACAATTGCATATATAACTTCATTTATGAATCTGTTACTTTATTCCAAAACCTAGTGCTTTACAAAAGGCTAATTTTAGAACAGTCTCAGGGATTTATTGAAGAGGACTCCTTTGGATTTCAAAGAGTGCTAAGTCACCTGAAGCACCCAGAGGAACAGAGAAATCATGTATATTAACTATAATCTAATTGTGCAAATAGGAATAGCATTTTTCTTTTCAACATAGTAGCTGCTTAAAAATGTAAATACTGGATGATACCTAAGTGATTCTAAAACATATGCAAAGCATTAAGGTTCTTAACACAATTATCAATTCACAATAAAAACACACTTGAGTCTGCAAAAAAAGTTTAGACCACACTCAATAAATGAAATCTAAATTGAAGTATAAAATTATGTTAACATCACTATGATAACATCAATTCAAACAAACTAATAAGATGTTAAATCTTCTGTTCTGTCCTTCACAAAAGTTTGAGCTTCAGGTAAATTTTCACTTCCTGGTGGAGCTACTGTATATTCTTTAAAATTTAAAGACTTTGGTCCCCACAGTTCACACTGACATATACAAGTTAGTAACAACTGGGTTTTGAAGTTTTGGTACATACCTTACCTATAGGAAAAGAGCTTTATTTGAGAAACAGTTATTTAAATAATATATGTGTCTTTTTGGACCCTATCTCCACTATGGACTGTTTTACTGAAAATCATGTTTGCATCTAACAGAGTATTTAGAACACACATGCTAACCAAAAACATTGGCTGAATGAAGAAAAGTAGTATGACAAGAAATCAATGATCTGCTCTGATTTTTTTTTTTCCAGAAGTATCGCTGATTACGGCTAAATTTTGAACTGGAGACTAAAAGCAAAAGAAGAAAGGAGAAAGGATGAGAACGGTAGGAAACATGACGAAGAACGGAAGAGAAGTTTAAGAAGAGATATACTGTCCCTGCTCTCATGACAGCAGGCTGGCCCTTCAAAGGGGACTTTTATTAAAATACATTGTCCCCTCAAAAACACCTGGAACTTGAGATGGCTTTCAGAAATTCAACACATTCATTTAACGTTGAATAAATGATTTACTGAAGGGGGTGAGGGGACCAAAGAGGCTGACCCATGACAAAGAACCTTCATCCCTATTGGTTTGTTTTGATTATATTTGTAAGTACCTGATAAAAATGTGCAAATCAACCCATCTCTGCCTTTCAGGGTTCCTGTTGATTGTGTGACAGAGTCGCCAGGCACATAACACATTTGTTTTACAGCACTGTATGATGAGCTCGCAGTGTTTTACCTCAAGAACTCCAAGTCCTTAATTTGTTCTTTGAGAAACAGACTGTTTTCATCAAGAGACATGCTTTCTTTGATCAAGCAGTTCTACAGTGTGACATTAAAGAAAGGGAATCCAAGTATAAGGGTTAGCAGGGAAGGATCTGCCCAGTGCACGTGAAAACATAGCAGGTCTTATTTTCCAGTTAAATGTATTTATTAATTTTTAAATGAAGTTTCAAAAAATATGCCTGCATTCAGCACAATTGCCATCTCTAAGGCAAAGAAAAAAATTAAATAAAAGCAACAGGATAAGATAAGTGAATTTGTATTGAGTAACGTAAGTATCAAAGAATATAAAATAGATTTAAAACATGCTTTGATAGAACATTTCTGTGTACTTAGGAATCTGTCTCTTACAATCATCCTAAATCTACTCTTAAGTAGGTAGAGGGGTGAAATACTGTTTTTCTAACTGGGATTAAATTCCTCTCAGGGAATGATCGGAAGTGTTTGTCTAACACAAACTCATCACTAATGTCCCACCTATTGGCCAACTGTCCACACTTGGCCTCTGCGGACACTGGAGGTGAGGACTAAAAGAGCTGGTGCTGTCCCTGCCTGCATGGTGCTTGTTCCAGGGAGAGATCCCCCCTCAGGCTGCTGGAGGAGAGGGGAGTCCAGAGGGCTGGGTGAAAGAAGAGGAGGAAGAGAGGCCCGGGGGTTGGGATAGTCCTGTGAGCCCAGCAGCTGGATAGGCTGGGGCAGAAGGGTTGCAAGTAGCCCACTCCAGACAATTTAGAGACTTAGAGAGACCTGTGTCTAGATGTAAAATAAGAAAAAAGAAAAAAAAGACTAGGATGCAGCTCATTGCAAAAGCCTGACTTCAATTCCCGGGAGAGACAGAGACAGAGACAGAGACAGAGACAGAGAGACAGAGAAGGAGAGAGAGAGAGAGAGAGAGAGAGAGAGAGGAGTCTGAGCATTAAAGCAGGTAGAACTTTAAGAGGAAGGAAAAGACCAAGAAATAAAGTAAGAAACTGAAGCCTAGGAAGTGTGAAAATGACTGAAAATAGTGCCAAAAAGCTAGATTGACTAGCGTGATGTCAGCTGGTTTTGTGGGCAGTTCTCTGTATAAAGACCTTACCATTACATGAAAATACCCAGAAAAATTCACCACACAGGGAACAACTACCAAACTTAGATGGAGAGGTGACATTCAGCAAAAGCTAGAAAGTGCGGCAGAGTTGGCAGAGTGAACATTAGGCACAGGGAAAATCACAGAAATCGTAGGGCAGAATTTGAGATGAAGTCCTGAAATAATCTTAACCCATGCAGGGTCCTCCAGAAGACATGCACTGCAGAGTGGTCTTGTCCTCCCCCATTTATGCACGTATGTGTACATGCACGTGTGTATTTATTTATTGTATACAACCAACTGAATGAGAATTTAAACTTAAACCCAAAATTCAGGAGTCCAGCATTTCTGTTCAGTGTGTTAATGTGGTACATTCCCCTCACCTGGCCCAGCTGATTATTAAGGGCCATGGTGTCCTGACAAGTGTAACAGGGATTTTCCTATCTATGCCACAGGAAACCTCCGACTGCCAAATGGAGCCATTTGTAGATGACCATTTGCGCATAGCAAGTAACCAGGGCAACAACTGCTGAGGAGCCCTGAATGCCTACAGGGCTCTTTCCCACACAGGAGTCTTCTCTGTGAGCAGCCATTCTGCAGTGAGGACCACCAAAAGGATCCACAAAAGCTCGAGAGGCTGTGTCCCGAGTCACACAGCAGGCGAATAGAGGACAGGAGAGCTTTGCCCCAGCCTGTGTCTCCTTCCACCGTTTAACAGGAAATCGGGTGACCTGCAGTGGCCTCAGCTTCGCTGAGCCCCTTCATCATTCCGGTGAGAATGCGTCAGCTGTGTAAAATGACCCCGTATCAGAACAAGCACGTAGATATTGAGCAGGTGGGCTAAAAGGAAGGAAGGAGAGCCACATGGCACAGCACAAGCTTGTGGTCCTGGAACCCTGCAAGGCTGAAGCAGGAAGAGGGCAAGGCGAGGCCAGCCTGGGCAGTTTAGCAAGACCCTGTCTCAGACTAAAGCAGGAAAGGGGCTGGCGTGGAGGGAAGAGTTCCATGTACATTGCTGCAAACAAACAAACAAACAAACAAGAGGAAAGAAACTGGGTAAGAGCTCAAAATTGAAAACAGAGCTCCTACCATGGTGGGTCATTGCTTGGCAAACCGTTTGTCTGTTTGTTTTTTGTTTGTTTTTAAGCAGAAATTGCGATGGGATCAATAATAAACCAATGAACACGCCCTCTCACAGTGTGCCCAACGAGCCCTGGGACGAGAATCAGCATCCCTCAATTCTGAGCCGCTGCCCGGTGACCGCACACCCCTTCTTAGGCGGTCACACATTAGGTAACACTTTACTGTCATGAACTTTGCTTTAACACACACACACACACCCTTCCTACCATTGTAAGGGGACATTTTGAATTGCAATAAAATAGAAATAGGATCCAAAAGACATAAGAGTCTTTAAGGGAAATTGTGACATTGACAAAAAATATGTATTTTTGTAAAGGTTACGGAAATCCAACTAAATTAGGAATCTGAATTAAAAATGCATTCACATTCAAGTTCCCTGTCGATGCCAATTCTTAGAAATGCAGCGCCAGAAGAGGGGACCGGCTTAGTCTAGTGACAGTGAGCGCAGGGCAGACCTCCTGAGGCCTTCTCTACACGGGGATTTTACCTCTGGTCCTATGAGCACGGCTGAGTGTGAGTGTTTTTCCCTCACGTGTGACCACCGCATCTGGCCCGGTCCCTGCTCCTGTGTCCCCACAGTAACTCACATCACCACACAGCAGGCTGAACGGACAGGCCGCTCCTGGAGGAAAACCAGAGTCATCAGGCGGCTGCCTGTCACTCTAGGGTCTTTCTCTGGCTACTGCCACAGAGTGGGGTCACCAAGGCCTTGTGCGTTGGGGACGTTCTTCTCATTTTCCACTTTTTTCTTCAAAACCAAATTAATTTTGGTTCCTTGTTTTAACTTGAATACGTACTGTTAGAACCCTTTCTTAAGATGCAATTGACACATTTCTCTTATCCCTCTTTCTGCGGAACTATTATTGCAAAAGTGTGAGACAACACTTTCTCAGTTCCAAAGTATCTGCTCTGTGCTCATTTCCCCAATTTCCGGTATATGTATGCATGCCCTGGGGTCAAAGTCCGTTTTCAGATATGTCTTTTGGTTTTCTCTAGAACACAACCATGACATACGTGTGCAGATAGTTTATCGCTGTCTCCCTACAGTGTTTCAAGAACCCCTGTGATGCCTGAAATTGCAGCTACTGCCTAAAACTGTAGATATCATTTCCTCTACAGAGACATACTTGGGATAAGTTAGCCATTACAGGACATTAACAACAAAAAACAAGTAACATAGAACAAATATCATATTATTTCCTGAGCCACTAGCATGGCATTTGAGGGTCACTGCTGAGTAAAATAATATCTGCTTGAAAAGCAGCACTGCGACGCTGTGACGGTCAATCTGATCACCAAGATGGTCACTAAGGTTGATGGGCAGGTAGCACGGGACAGAGAGGATGAGTCACGTCCCCGGGAAGCCGAGCAGGGCAGCGCTGAATTTCACCACTTTGCTCCACATTGTGTGTCATTTGAAACACAAAGTTTTATTTCTGGAATCTTCAATTTAACATTTTCAGGCGATGGCTGACGATGGATAACTGAATGGAAAGTATAACTTTGGATACGGGTAGCTGCCTGTCAGTCTAGGCATGGGATATCGTGGTTGTTGATTACTCGATTAACTGGGATGTTATGCCAGGAAACACCATAGAAAGGAAATGAGTAACAAGTTACTTTAATTCTCTCGTACTTTCAGCAAACTGTGCAAAGGACCAAATCTGGCTCCCGAAATTAAACATAAATCACCAGACAAAGAGATGCAGAATCTGCTGGCTAAAATCCGCTAGATGTTAAGGCCTTAGGGAAAATTCCCGGGAACCACACTTCCTACTGTAGGGTGAATGGAATCCTAGTTAATTGAAGCTTCCTCATCAGATTTCTCTTCAGATGAAGTGGGTCCTATGAGCCTCAAGTGTCTCCTGTGTGATAGATTTTGGTGTGTTATGCGCATGAGTGTTAGGATCAGGATAATAATTTTTACTAGTTTGTTGTGTTTCATTTTGTTCTAAGAGAATAAAATAATCATTTCATGCTTTTTGATGTATTAGTTGACTATTCTAGAAATTTGTAATGGATTATAATAAAATAGGTAAAATCAAAAACATGGAAAATAGAAAGACAGACATACAGCTGGAATCAGGGACTACGAATGAGAAACGTATTTCATGACAACCTATACATTTTTCTTGACTGTGTAAATAGCAAAATTTTAACCAAGATATAGTTACTTATTTAATCTGAGCAAAAATACTGAAGAGGAATTTGGAATCTCTTCTGAAGTCGAATCATTTGAGGGTTGAAGGCAATATGAAAATAATTTTGGTCACCTTTTGCCTAAAGAGTTATATTCCAGTCTCAGACATATAAACTATAATATATTTATTCCTTAAATAATACGCTGGGATCCGATGTCTGGGAATGCATGCCAATCCAGCTGCCAGCTGCCAGTGCTGGCATTCCTTTACGTCCATCTCCGGCTGCTGGGGCTCTTGTTGTTCATCTGCATAGCAGAGAAGGAAACCAGTGTTCCCAGGAGTACCCTCAACTCACCACTAAGGAGAGTTGAACATGCTATTGTTTGAGTGATTTTATTCTGCTAGAACTCAGATGGTGAAAACCTCAGATGGCGTAGGCCCTAGTTCAAGAGGGCAGAGCTCTCCTGGGTGACATCACTGCTATGTAAGAGAGGCCTCAGAGAGATCTCCCACCTTTTCCCTCCTCGGAAGGTGCAGTGCAGAGGGGCATCTGTGAACCAGGAGTGGGCTGTCCACCAGACAGCAACCTTGCTGGTGCCTTGATCATGGACTTCCCAGCCTGCAGAGCTGTGACAAATAAACCCCTGTGGTTGATAAGCTGTCCAGTTTATGTGCTTTTTTGTATCAGTCTGAACGTACTTAAATAGGAAATAACTTGGCTGTTCCTTTACTCAGTAAGTGATATAAACCTGAGACATTTGTCCTTGTCTGTCTCTGAAAGTTCCCCATTGGAATTAAGTTCCAGTTATCTGTGGTGAGCTTTTGCTTGATTGCATATCCTTTTATTGGAGGCTTTCCCTTTTCTTTTCAGCTTTGCCTACTGTTTCTAACGTAGTGTTTCTCCTAAAATCATATCCTAATCAGCGGACCAGTGAATTCTGGCTTAAGCTCTGCTTGAGAAGAAATCAAACTCAGACAAATGAATGAGTCATCATCCATGAATCATGCTCCAGTTATTTTTCAGTTTTTCACTCTTTCCTTTGCTTCTGGTAGCCAGTGTTAACTAGCACTGTTATTGATATGATTGGCACAGAACCAATCACTGTATTCATGCGGTGTCATGCCACTACTCAGTCAATTAAAATGCATGAATCTACCATTTTTAACAATACACATATATTTTTAAGTTTTATTTTAATTGTATGTATAAAGAATACAGTGTGATATTCCGAAAAATACACATGTTGCTTCTTCAAACACATCTGTTTTGTGATGGAGACATTTAAAATTCTTTCTTCCAATTGTTTTGAAATATTTAATACAGTATTATAGTCATCCTACTGGGTAATACAGCACCAGAACTTGTTTCTCCCTGCTGTAGCTTGTGTCTAAATGTCCCCCAAAGCCTCATGCAGTCAGACGAGGGCTTTTGCAGAGGTGGCTGGATCCAGAGTGTGTGATGCTGGAATTAAGGGTGTAGTGTACTCACTGGTTTGGTGTAGTTTGGCTAGGGAATAAGGGTGCTAGGGTTAAGGATGTGAGGGCTAGCTGCCTGGGCTTCAGTAGCCTGAAAGAACATAAGGAATGCAAAGAGACTCTTGTGATTTGCTTGTTTTTGCTGTCTTCTGTGTGTCATGATTCTTCTCGGCAGTGCCCCTCTGCCGTGCCAACCTGCTTTGGAGCCAGCAAAGTAGGAGCTGAAACCTCTACTAACTATGAACTAAAGAAACCCTTTCTCTCTTAACTTGTGGTGTTGGCTATTTTGTCTGGGCAAGGAGAAGAGTATCCCAGACACTCGTACACAACTATAATTTTGCACTGACTAACCAAACTGTCCCCCACTTCCCTTCCCTCAATCTTCTGCATCCCCCAGTAACCACTATGCTACTCTGCACCTGTCTCATAAACTTTTACAGACACAAATATTAGCAAATTAGGCAGAGGTCTGCATATTGTATATGCACCGCGGCAAAAAGAACCATGTAATAAAACATATAATCCTTTTTTTTTAAGTGTGTAGGGCCAGGGGTTTAGCTCAGCAGCTCAAGTGCCTTTCTGGTAAGCACAGGGTCGCAAGTTCGATCACTGGTACCAGGAAGAAAGAAAGAAAGAAAGAAAGAAAGAAAGAAAGAAAGAAAGAAAGAAAGAAAGAAGGAAGGAAGGAAGGAAGGAAGGAAGGAAGGAAGAAAGAAAGAAAGAAAGAAAGAAAGAAAGAAAGAAAGAAAGAAAGAAAAGAAAGTGCACAGTCTCCAAAAGATAAAAGCATAGGAATTGGGGCTGGGGATTTAGCTCAGCGGCCTAAGTGCCTGCCTTGCAAGCATATGGTTGTGAGTTCGATCCCCGGTACCGATTAAAAAAAAAAAGTAGGAATCAGTGACTGACTGATGCTATATAGTTAGTGTTTCAAAGTCCTCAATGAACAGTGCTGAAATACTAATAAATCGGCAGTCCTTTTCTACCCACAACCATCTTATCATTTTGCTTGTGCTCTTCCTTATCGCTTTACAGACAATTGCTAGAAGACAGCAAAAGCAGCAGGTGCAGGCCTTTTTTTTTTAAATTCTTAAAACTAGGTTTGAACTCAGTACCCTCAAATTGAGCTCTGTCCCTGTCACTATTTTTCATTGACTGACTAATTGATTGCAGACAAGTTCTTGCTAAGTCACTAAATTGTCCAGGTTAAGCTTGAAATTGTGACCCTTCTGCTGCGGTCTCCCAAAGTGCTGGGAGTACAGACATGCACCACCATGGATAGGTCTTAAGTCACACGTTGAGGCATTGTGACTCCAAGATCATAAGTCTCATCTTGGGCAGTCGTATGGAGAGAAGAGTGTGAAAAGAAACCAGCACAGATCCGTTACCACTGCTAAGCCAGGTTAACATTGATGCCCCACTCGCAGTGGGGTAATAACATCACACTTAGTAGCAAAGAGATTAATTCCTGAACGGAATGATACGGAAAGTTGCCCTATTTTCTAACTTATCTCCACTCATTAGCAAAGACCCCTAGGAAAAGTTCTCTTTGGCAATCAGAAATCAGGAAAATTTTACCTAAATCCATGTGCATGAAAGTGAATATTCTCTTGGCAAATTAGTCATGCACGTTCAGGTAAAATTCTGTCAAATAATTAGATCAAAAGATATATAAATAGATGGAGAAATATACTATGAAGCTATAGGATGAATTCATAATTTCTTGCCTATAGTCAATAGCAACAAAAGCATTTTCAATTTAGTTATATTTTCATTACAATTTTATCATAGGCTTTTCCAGAATAGAAGGAAAATGCTTCTATTATTACAAATATCACAAGGCTATTAAAAATGCATCTATGATTATAATTTAAGGACATCAAATATTACTAACAGCCAAGACAAAGGGGAAAGAGACAAAATTGGTTTGAAAGCAATTTCCTGTGTTCCTATATTCCATGTTATACTGAACCTACAATTTGTGCCTCTAACGTTTAAGGGTTTAGGAGAAGAAACTTAAAACAAAACTAGCGTATCTCTTGGACGAGACTTTCAGAGGGATTTATATGTATTTGTATGATTACGGGTACCACGTGAATAGCATGAAACTAATTACTTTTGTGCCACATAATTCAGCTTTTGACAAAAAAACTTCAAGTTGTCTATTGGCACGCGCAAGCTCACACACTCACACACACAAGTACATACACACATAAAAATGGCAGGCAAGAGCGAGTGTTTTAAACCCCTGTGCCAAGCCAGACATGATGCCTGTTTCTTAAAGTCAGAATCCCAGCGACCAGGAGGCTGAGGCAGGAGGATCACGAGTTCGTCACACTGGACTACATAGCTTAGGCTTTGCCTCAAAAAACAAAAGTAAAACATAACAGTACATAAAGTCAGTCACTGGTTAAATCCAGAATAATGATGAAGAAGGATGAAGTTTAGATTGCAGTGTAATCCACTTCCATGTACCATTGCCATAACAAAAGGGCAGGGATTACCTTAGAAAAGTATGCTTTAAGAGTTTTGAATTAATTGGAATGAACTTTCATAAAGTAGTAATAGAGTAACCACCATTTCTTGTACACCATATACCAAGCTCATAAACACTATGTACTTTGTTTTATAGTATTTTCTGGTGGTATTTTTTAAAGGAAAGCTATTTGGAATTGTGTTTGTTTGTGTAACTATGGATTTAATCATGTGTGTTGAAGCAAAGGGGGACAGAAGAGGTGCTTAGCTGACCCCCCATTTGGCGCTGTTAAAGGGAGTAGCCTGGGTCAATGGTTACGCTGAGGGGAATGCTCTTTTTCCTCCTGACCAACCTCACACCAGGTAGAGAAAACGTTGCTTAGCAGCAGTCATTAGAGACACTACCTTACTAAATACGAACCTAAGTAAGAGTGAGTCACAATCTGTAGTGCATCAATTGTTTTAAGGGAATATTCCAAAGTACAATTCACACAAACTAATTAAAGACAACCCCAACAAACTTGTTTACACGATAAAATCAAGCCCCAGGTCTCCTAGAACAAAAAAACTAATAGTCCAGAAGTTCGTAGCTGTTTACACAGCAAGCCTAAAACAAATGTTTCCTTACAATAAACATTACACACTTCTAATTCTGTTACCACAAAAGAAGTGCTAGCAGTCTTCTACACACAGGGACACCTCAAAAGTAAAACTCAAAAAAAAAAAGATGATCACACTGAAAAAATCTCTCTCAAAACAAAACAACAAGAAAAATAGTTTTGTGGCTCACATAAAATTATTTTAAATACATTTTATTTTTAATATATGAAAGTTATAACATCAGAGACATGAAACAAATGAACAAACAAACTTTGGTTCAATATCAATGAACTGATTCAAGACAGGGCAGAGATGAGAATAGAAGTCAGAAAATAACTTTAAAAATCACATTGTGTTATTCAAACTAAGGATCAGACTGCCGGCAAATGCCAAGAAATAAGGGGCTGATGTCTTCTTTACCTAGGACATTTGTGCTTCCGAGCAAGATAATTTTTAAAATTTGGGAAACAACAGTACCTAGTTCAAGAAAAGAGTACCTGAAGACCTTTATGTGACAGGGGGGGATAGGAAACATTGTTATCAGAATAATGGAAGATACTAATACTTCTATAAAAATAATTTTCAAACTCATATAAAGGCAGTTCATCATGTTAGCTTTACTCAACTTCTATTCACTATTTTCCAACTAGGGAAATGTCTACATTTATTTTTGTTATATATAAACATATTTTTTAAACTGCAAAGCTTTTCTCATTTTGAACATTTAATATTTTAATTTTTTAAAAAATCCTGTACTGCATCCAGGCCAACAGAAATACACAAGTGACACCGTGACTACTCACTCTAGTAAATATTTAGAAACCATTCTAGGTAAAGAATCCTGATATCCTGATATCCTGATTTTTTAGCTCAGAGAACTTAGTCAAGTGGCTACTTTTTCTTTACAGAGCTAGAACAATACCTGGCAAACAGAATAGGAACTCACATTTTCATAATATTCTTCATTAATATTATAGAACCATCAATAGTTAAATGGTCTGGTACTAACTACATTGCAATGAACAGCAATAACATAGAAGGTATATTGTGAGCCTTTGAATGTAGTTGGCTTTGGTTTCTCTGACGGGATGGTAAAAGAGAAAGTCAACTTTCATTTAAATCAACTCTGATAAAATTGCCAGTGACATGGACACTTCAGTCATTGAGATGTGCACTGAGTCTACTGATTCTTTTTAAACCAATATTTAACAAAGCTTTCTAAAAACATTACATATGGTGTGTATCATCATGTGACACAGAAGCAACAACAATGGATATATTTTTAACTTAGGAAATTAGAGATGAAAGGCATACTAACCCATTAAGAATTCGTTTTATTCTAGTGTAGCAACAATGCACAACTAATTAGGTATGGTACAGTTGTGGACAGTTTTGACCACTGCTATTGTCATGTCACTGTGGAAGTTTACCAAGGAGGAGGAGGAGGAGGAGGAGCAGGAGGAGGAGGAGGTGCATATTTTGGAGTTGTTGAGGGTAGTTGAAGGAGATTTGCAAGGGATTCCACATTAAAGGTCAAGGTAACATAGGAATAAAGATGGCGGCAGCAAGGGAACTAGAGGCTGTTGTACTGCCAAGAAATCTGTTCTCCTTGGAAGGGAAGTCAAAGGTGGTTGAGTAACACCGTTGAGGGAGCGATAGTACACACACACTACCAACTGTAGCCCTTTCACCAGGAAGCTTCTAGCCCTCCTGAAACATCCGTAATGCATAGCAGTACGCACAGACATTGCTTACGAAAACTGGTAAATACTTGTCATTATCATTTTGAAAATGAGCTTAGCATTAATAAGAGATGGATATCACTAATTAATCCATTGAATTTCAAAATGAAAAAGGAGCGCTTAAATTGAGTGGTAAAAGTAGTGACAGGCAGCACTGGTC
>PVJX010026052.1:16058-26381 GCA_004027295.1 Dolichotis patagonum | reverse complement strand
TTTTGCTACTCAATAGGTTACAGGGCTGGTAACCACATGTGAGGCTGAGTTGATTGGGAAAAGCACTATGTGGTTTCTTGTTGTTATTTAATTTGAGGTTCCCTAATTACAATAATGGGAATATAACAATTCAAGCTTATTTGTAATCTACATATCTTTTTAAATAATGTACAACTCAGCTATCTTACTTATATTTTCAGGCATTTTCAAAGGAAAAGTTTACAATTCTTAGTGGTTCCTTAAGGCACTGTTCAGAAACTTGTGTTCTACTTTTCTGTTTTTTAACTTTTAGAATGAAAATAGAATTAAAAAGATGACAGAATTTTAAAGCAACATGATAGGATATTGACAATGGTTAATATATTGTGTATTGTTATCTTCAAAGCCGGAAGGAATACTGCATTGGTTGTTGGACTCCCTATGATGTGTGTTATGCTTTGGCAGAAAGTTTGTCTGCATTTTTCTCCTGCCCAGAGACTTTGCCTGAGACTGAGATTATGGGTAACGGACTGATAATTCTGGCAAAGGAAATCTCAAGGCAGTCAAAGGTTGAGGCTGTGGCATGGCTATTGTTGGGGGATTTTAGCCAGATCTATGTTGCAAATCAAGAGCAAAGAGCCCAGCACGATAATTTAAAACACTGTGAGTCTGGCCAGAAGGAAAACTCCAGTAAAGCTGTGGATTGTAAATATACAGCTGAGACTTTGATTGCTGAGAAGATACAAAGAGATAAGAAAGATGGCCACTGGGCATCCCAGGAAGCAGCGGGTCTCCACTCTTTGCAGCCCCAGAACTGCAAAAGTGAAAGAATTTTCTCCGATGAGAAAGCTTCAGAGAACCATGCTCCAGAATGGCATGGGAGGTCACATGAGGTTCCAGAATGGCAGCAACACAAAAAAGCTTTTCTTCACAATCAGGTAAACAGAGCCCAGCAATCCAGGCACTGGACCCCTATAGCCAAGAGAAAGAAAAGCCTGGCTACTGCTCCAGCTGGCAGAAGACTTTGGCACCATAAAAAATAGTGCTGGTTTTAGGTGCCAGGAAAATGCACAAATTCTGAGGGTAAGAAGGCTTCCACGTCAATTGCAAAGGGCCTGGGAGGCCAAGTGGTGTGTCCCTGAGTGGGCGATATGTAAAGATGTAAGGATGAAGCCAAAAGTGCACTGGAGACCCCAGAAATTTGCAAAACCCAGGAATGTGGACCATCCAAGTAAAGCTGCTAAAACCAAGCAGAGAAGATTTAACAGAAAAGCTGCAGGAGCTGAAATCCCTAGAAGTGCAGTGAGGGTGTAATCACTCAAGTGTTTTGGAGCTTGCAACCAGCTTGCTTCAAATGCTGAGCACGGAACTCTAGGACTTAATGTTCTCCCTGCTGGACGTTGGACTTGCTTTGTTTCCAATACTTTATATTCCCCCTTTTGTAATTTTGGAATTGTAATGTTTATTTTGTGCCTTTACATTTCAGAAATGTTTAACCTTGTTTCACTTGTACAGGGGGTTACATTTAAGAGTTTGCCATAGATTTTGGAGGAGACTTGGGACTTGGACTTCTCAGCAATGCTGAAAATATTAGGACTTTGGCAACTCTTGGAGATGAACTAAATGTCTTTTGTATAAATGATTTACATGAGTCTTTGGGGGCCAGGGGTGGAATGTCATGGTTTATGTTGGTGGTCCCCAGGCCTCATGTATTTGCATTCTGCATTTGTGATTGGTTCATTGCCTAGTGCTTGGATTGGTGGTGTCAGTGCTACACTCTCCTAGGGTTGGAGACAGAATGTGATGTAATGGCAGGGAGAAGGTGTGTCTCTCTCTTTTGCCAGTTTCTGCCTTGCTGTTTGCAGCTGCTATGGACTACGGGCCCACCATGCCACCCTGCCTTGGAGCCAACTGTGTATGGACTGAAACCTCCAAAAACTGTAAGAAATAAACCTTTTCTTTCCCAACTTTGGGCATCAGGTATTCTGTCTCAGCGATGAATAAAAAGTAAGTAATACATTATGAATAAGCTCCCATCATCAGGCAAGTGGCCGAGGCCTAGGACAGACTCACAGATAAACATAGAAAGCCAATTAGTTAATTTTAAATCCTGCTCAGAGCCACTTCATAGTGTTCTCCAACAGCAAAGTTTCTCCTTTGTAGGGGATACAGGTTTCTTTAATGAAGATTACATTTAATGTCCTGTGTTAAGACGTAATACTTCATACCGGGACCGGCAGCTGAGAGCTGGGGCTGTTCAGGAGAGCTAGGCCTGCCCTTTGCCCTCATAGAACAGTGCAGGGACCAATGGTGGAGGGCCTGAGGTGTGTGGGTCTGCCACTGTTGGGCCTGTCCATCCTCGAGGAACATCTAAGAAGCCTGCCACAGGCCTGAGCTGCCTAGGACCACATCTGTTAGAACTGCCATTCCACCGAGAACATTGGACTGCAATGGACTGCCATGCTGGTTCGATGACAGGCCCAGGAACCCCTTACCCAAACATAAGACCTCATCATGCTTCAGTCAGTGTAGTGAGTTTTTCCTATAAAATAGGGTCCTGCAGTGGGTAAATAGGGGCAGAAGTGAAACTCCCTCTAAGTGTAAGACATTGGCTAACCTGGCATAAAGTGGGTAACCCCCTCCCTGCACACAGAGAACATCAGACAGGTTGAGGAGTGTGCCAAAATTTCCCCATCACAAATTAGAGGAAATTGAAAAAACTTATGAGACCCCCAGTGACACAGTAGGGCCTCAGCAGACACAAACACTACAGCTAGGGAGACCAGGTGACCTGCAAAAACCTGAAGATATCACAACAGCAGGAACTAAAAGTTGCCCTACATCAATACTTCTGGATGAGTTAGCCCAGAAAGAATATAGGACTCACCCAACAGACACTGTAGGAGGACTTCAGGAGACTAGATCTACTCTTCATGGTGGTACCCAGCAATTTGACAAATATCAACCACACAGTAGAACACTGAAACACACACTAAAGAAACTGGTGACTATTGCAATAGAAAACCCAGAAATGTACCAAAAGGTGAAAATACCTAAATGAAAAGGCAAAATGCAATCCAGAACATCTAGCCAATCAAGGGTGAGTGCAGTGGATAATGAAATAGAGGACCCTAAAATTCATGCACCAGAAATCTCTGAAAAGATAGCAAATGAAGTAAAGAAACAAATTCATGAGGCTATAGAAATAATGTCTTATGTAAAGACAAAAGTAAAAACCTTAGTAAATGAGCTGCTCAACATAGCTAGAGAAGAAATAGATAAGAAACTACAGGAGCAAAGGAAATTGTTTGAAACTTTGAGCAAACAATGAAGAAAGCAAGCAGAATCTATGAAACAAATTGAAAGAGATATGCAAGAAGCAAAAAATGGTATTGAAACCCTGCAGAGCTGTTTAAATGAAGCTGAAGATAGAATCTCGGACCTTGAAGATAGGATTGCAGATAGCGATCTTGAAAGGGTAGAATTGATAAAAACAACAAAGCAGCATGAAATGACAGTTGAACAGCTACAAGATGATGCTAGGAGAAATAAAGTTAGAGTAATAGGAATTAATGAGGAGGCAGGAGACAATGCAAAAGATATAGCTAACCTATTCACAGAAATAATGGCAGAGAATTTACCAATGATGGGAGAAAAATTGGATATACAAATAAGTGAGGCATATAGAATGCCACAAAGTCATAATCAACATAAAACTACACCCAGACATATAATAATTAAGCTCACAGACATACAGCATAAAAACAGAATACTACAAGCCATTAGAGAAAAGACATAACTTATCTACCAAGGAAAGCCTAATAGAATCACAGCAGACTTCTCAACACCAACTTTCAGGTTAAGATGAGCTTGGAATGAAGTATTTTGAGCCCTAAAAGCAAACAACTTTCAACCCAGACTGATGTACCCAGCAAAACTGTCTTTCAAATTTAATTGAGAAACAAGATACTTTCATGACAAAGAAAAACAAATGAAATTCATGTCCACCAAACCAAATTAGAAAGAGTGCTTAAGGACATCCTAGGTAGAGATAAAAATGCAACAATCTCAAGAACAAAAACAGAAAGAAATCACCAGGATGGACAAAAAAGTAAACAAGGGAGAAAATCAGGCAACTAACAACAATAACACAACATGGCAAAGTCAAGGCAGTACATATCAGTGATATGCATAAATGTAAATGGGCTCAATTCACAGATCAAAAGAAATAGGGTGACAGATGAATCAAGAAATAGGATCCTAAAATATGATGTATACAAGAAACTCATCTGACTCGAAAAGAAACTCATAGATTAAAAGTCAAATGATGGAAAACAGTATTCCATGCAACAGGAACTCAGAAAAAAGCAGAGGTAACTATTCTATTTGCAGACAATGTGAATTTCAAATCTAACATGATTAAAAGAGACAAAGAAGGTCACTGCATACTTGTAAGTGGAAAAATTTAAGACAAATAACTAACAATTAAAAATATATATGCACCAAACACAGAAGCACCCAACTATATAAGACAGACACTAAAGGACATGAAAAACCAAATACACAAGAACACAATTATTACAGGTGACCTTAACAGCCAACTCTCACAAAGAGATAGATCAACTAGACAAAAAATCAACAGAGAAATAATAGAACTGAATCATACTTGTGAGCAATTGCACTTAGTAGATGTTTACAGAGTTTTCCACCCAACCACATCAGAATTCAACTTCTTCTCAGCTGCCCATGGCACATTCACCAAAATAGACCATATATTATCCCATAAAACATTCTTAAGTAAATGCAAAAGTATGGAAATTATCCCATGCATACTATCTGACCATAGTGCACTGAAACTTGAAATTAATGGCAAAAGAAATTGCAAAACTGGCATAAATACATGGAAATGAAATAACAACCTTTTGAACAACCAGTGGGCTACAGATGATATTAAAGAAGAAATAAAGCAATAGCTACAATTCAGGGAAAATGTGGAAACAACCTATCGTAATCTGTATGAGGCAATGAAAGTGGTCTTAAGAGGGAAATATAGAACAATAAATTTTCATACCAAGAAAAGAGAATGAGCACAAATAAACAATATAATGCTATATCTCAAGCTTATAGAAAAAGAAGAGCAAGCTAAATCTAAAGCTCAAAAAGGAAAGGAAATTGTAAAGATTAGAGCAGAAATCAATTCAATTGAAATTAAAATCACAATACAAAGAGTTAATGAATCAAAAAGCTGCTTTTTGAGAGAATAAACAAAATTTACAAACCTCTAGCTAACATTATAAGAAAAAAAAGAAAAAACCCAAATTCATGAAATAAGGACCAAAAAAGGTGAAATTACTACAGATTTCATGGAAATTCAAAAGATCATGAATACCTACTTTGAAAATCTCTACTCACATGGAGTGGAAAACACAGAGGAAATGGACAGATTTCTATATTCATATGAACTACCAAAGCTCAACCAACAAGATATAGCAATTTTGAATGATCCAATATCAGTAACTGAAATTGCAAACATAATAAAAAAAATTACCAACAAAGAAGATGCCAGATCCTGATATATTCACAGTTGAATTATCGAAGAAAATTAGAGAAGACTTGATGGCAATACTCCTTAAACTCTTCAATGAAATTGAAAAGAATGCAATCCTCCCTAATTCATTCATGGAGGCAAGTATTACTCTGATACCAAAAGCAGAGAAAGACCCAACCAAAAAGGAGAACTATAGGTCAATCTCACTAATGAACATAGAATGAAATATTCCCAACAAAATACTAGTAAATAGCATACAGCAAATCATCAAGAAGATTATACATCATGACCAAGTGGGGTTAATTCCAGCCATGCAGGGATAGTTTAACATACGCCAATCAATAAATGTGATACACCACATCAACCGAACCGAAAACAAAAACCACATGGTCATCTCAATAGATGCATAAAAAGATTTCAATAAGATCCAACACATTTTCATGAAAAAAACCCTTCAGGAATTCAGAATACATGGTGTCTACCTCAATCTTATAAAGGCCATCTATGACAAACCAACAGCTAATATTATACTAAATGAACAAAAACTGAAAGCTTTCACTTTAAAATCAGGAACAAGACAAGGATATCCACTATCATGACTCCTATTCAATATGGTATTGAAAAAACTACCCAGGCTAATCAGACAAGAAAAAGAAATAAAAGGAATAAAGACAGAAAAGGAAGAAGTTAAATTATCACTATTTGCAGATGACATGATATCCTATACAGAAGACCCAAAAACCTCCATTGAAAGACTACTAGAGTTAATAAACAAATTCAGCAGTGTAGCTGGATAGAAGGTCAATGCTCAAAAATCAACAGCATTCCTGTACACAAACAGGAAACTCAACAACAGAGAAATTATGGAAATATCACCCTTCACAATAACATCTAAAAAATGAAATACTTAGGCATCAAGCTAACTAAAAATGTAAAAGACCTATATACTGAAAATTATACTACATTAAAAAAGGAAACTGAAGAGGATGTTAGAAAATGGAAAGATGTTCCATACTCTTGAATGGGAAGAACCAAAATCGTGAAAATGGCCATGTTCCCCAAACTGTTATACAGATTTAAAGTAATACCAATCAAAACATCAATGACATACCTCACAGATCTATAGAAAACACTCCTAAAATTCATTTGGAACCAGAAGAAACCTGGAATAGCAAAGGCAATTCTGAGCAATAAAGGTAAGACATGAGTCACCTCAATTCCTGACTTGAAAATGTACTACAAAGCCACAGTGATAAAAATCAATGTGGTACTGGCAAAGAAATAGACTTGAGGATCAATGGAACACATTAGAAGATAGAAGTACAGGTACAAAGACTCTCAGCCACCTGATATATGACAAAGGGGCTAAACATGTTCACTGGAGGAAGGACAGTCTCTTTAATAAATGATGTTGGAAAAATTGGCTCTCCACATGCAGAAGACTGAAACTAGATCCATTCCTATCACCATGCACTAAACTAAAATCTAAATGGATCAAAAACCTAAACATTAAAACAGAAACACTAAATGTACTGGAAGATAGAGTAGGTAGAAATCTTGGAGACAGTGATAGGCAGAGAACTCATGAAACACAAACTGCATGGGAAACACTTCAGAGAATCAATAACTGGGACTTCATATTATTGAAAAGTTACAGCACTTCAAAAGAAATCACCATCAGAGTAAAAGGAAACCCCACAGAATGGGAAAGAATTTTAACCAGCAACTCCTCAGATAAAGGACTTATATCAAGAACATATAAAGAATTGAAAAACATCAACCCCCTCAAATTCAAAGACCTTCTCCAAAAATTGGCAGCTGAGATGAACACACAGTTCTCAGATGAAGATATACAGATGGCAAACAAATACATGAAGAAATGTTAACCATTACTGGTCATTCGAGAAATGCAAATTAAAGCATCATTGAGATATAGTCTCACACTGGAAAGAATAGCTGCCATCAAGAAATCAACTAACAAATGTTGTCGAGGCTGTGGGGGAAAAGGAACACTTCTCCACTGTTGGTGGGAGTGTAGACTGATGTCACCACTATTGAAATCAGTATGGAGAATTCTTAGAAGAGTATCACTGGAATCTCCATTCAACCCAGCTATTCCCCTCCTGGCTATATTCCCAGAAAAACTGAAAAGTGATATATGTGCACCCATGTTCACAGCAGCCCAGTTTGTAATAACTAAATCTTGGAACAACCAAGATGCCCATCAACAGCAGAGTGGATGAAAAAGATGTGATATTTTTACACAGTGGAACGTTACTCAGCTATAAAAAAGGATGACCTTGAGGCCTTCATAGGGGAATGGAGACAAGCTGAGACTATCTTCATTAGTGACATAAATAAGAATCATATTTATAAATATCACTTTGTTTCTCTAGTGTACAAAGTAATAAGAACTGTAGGAGTAATAAAGCCCAAAATATGTAATTGATACTGTAAAAAAGAGATAAAAAGTTAGTGTTCTAAAAGATATAACTGCATGTATGTTTAAGTGTGTAAGATAGATGACCATATTATTGTTTTTGTTAGATTGTTGAGCAGAAGTGTTAAAAGTCTCACTGTTTGAATGTCTGTTTTGTATGCTTTAATTTTGTAACCTGAACAACTATTTCCAATGATGAGAGTATGGAAAGTATCCAGTGGTGAATTCTTAGTGTATTTCTTTTATTTGTTGTTGTTGTTGTTGTTGTTTGTTTTTGTTGTTGTTGTTTGCTTGTTTTTGTTCTTTTATTTTTTTCCCTTTGGAATGCTGTATTGTTGCTTCCATTTTTCTGTTTTGTCTCATTTTTTTCTCTTTAAATAAAATTTAAAAAAGAGATGTAACTCATCAAGTTTTCCAGTCTAGTCCAATTTTAAAATTACGCTATAGAGGATAAAGAAATTATATGAATCTATATATTAAAATAATGTTTACTTAACTGTAATATGTTATGAATCACAGAGAGACCTTGTTAAGTTGCATTTTGTTTATATAATTTGAGGAAATATACTGAGTTTCTAAGTTTTTCACAAGCATTTCTTCAATGTTTCATTGAGCCTACCAGACCTGGTATTGTATGTACCATGAGAGACTCTGGCTACAGTTCAAAGAGATATAGTTGATGAATGTCAGCCTCTGATACAAGGTTTAAGTTCATTAGGCTTGCTCTATGTCTTCATATTCTCAATACAAAATAAGAATTGTACACATAGCCTCAATTTACATGAATAAGGGTTATGACATACACTAATTCTATCATGCTTTCTCTATTTAAATACTTGTACACCTTGCTACTTAATGAATTATTAATAAATTACTTACATAGAAAAAAGGAAGCACTATTTAATTTCAATGTCTTTGCCAATTTCTTTGGAATATTTTACCATTGATTTCTAGCTTTATTGCACTGTGGTCTGATAATGTGCACAGAAAAAAATTTCAGTTATTTTATATTATTTTGAGCATACTTCTTTGGATAATATGAGATCTATTTTCAAGAAAGTTTCCTGTATTAATGGGAAGAAGCTGTCTTTCACTTTTGGGTGGAAGGCTCCATAGATACTGTATTATATCTAGTTGTTTGAAGGTGTGGTTCAGCTCCAATATTTGTTTGTTCATTTCTTGCCTACTTCATCTGTTTATTTGTGACAGTAGGGTATTGAACTCCACCACTACAACTGTGTTGATGTATATCTGATTTTATGTCCAGTGATGTTTGTTTTGTGAGTTCAGCACACCAATATTTGGTGTATGAATATTTATAAATACTATATTTTTGTGTTAACTCATAACCTTAACTAATATGCTGTGCCTTTTATTTTGTGCTCCATTTTGGCTTGAATTCCATTTAGAAAAAAATGGGATAATTGTTCCTCTCAACTTCAGGCTCTGATTGCATGGAATATTGCTTTGGATTTGTAAAATTTTTGGTCTGTAAATTTCTTATATAATTTTGGATTAAATGTTTCTTGTACATAGTATATAATTGGTTTTTTCTTTTGCTTAGTCCAACCTGGTGATCACTGTCCTTTGATTTGTGAGTTGACATCATTCATTTGAGAACCATTACAGAAAGTGTTTGAGTTAGTCTTGTCATTGCATCATGGCAAAGGAGAGAAATAGTCCACGGTTGGAGAGGCAAAAAGCAGTCAGCTTGCCTTCTTCTTTTTCCTTTATTGTATTCAGACTACAAGCATATTAATTGGTACCAACCACAATATTGGTGGCCTTCCCACTATCCACACCTATAACTGTGCTACCCAATCAGTGGAGTAATAAGTAATCACATATCCTTAATTCACATTCACCCACCCTGATCCAGTCACCTTGAAAAGCACCAACTATGAGTGCATGGGTTTTGGGGGACAGTCAGATATAAGAAAATGTCATGGTTTATGTCAGTGGCCCCCAATCCTTATGCCTTTGCATTATACATTTGTGATTGGTTTATAGTCTAGGGACTGGATTTGGGGTGTGAGTGCTTGACTGGCCTAGGGGTGGAGCCAGGATGTGATGTAATGGCAGGAAGAAGGCGTGTCTCTCCCTCTTGCTAGTTTAAGCCTTCTTGTTTACAGCCACCATAAACTGTGGCCCCACCATGTCACCCTGCCTTGGAACCAAATGAGTATGGACTAAAACCTCCAAAACTGCAAGAAATAAACCTTTCCTTTCCCTATTGTGGGTATCAGGTATTTTGTCTCAGTGATGAGTAAAAAGTAACTAAGACAGCCATTCCCATAGTCTGATCATTTTTGGCATGTTGCATTGGTGGTCATGAATTTATTAAGGTGGTCATTGT
>PVJX010026052.1:0-15958 GCA_004027295.1 Dolichotis patagonum | reverse complement strand
GACTTGTTGCTTTGTCTAGCAACTTTTAAGATTTGGTCCTTGATTTTGAACTTGTGGAATTTTGACATAACATGATGTGGATATGTTGTTTCCTGACTGTGGCTCTTTGGGGATTCCATATACCATATTTACCAGTATTTATTTATTTATTTATTTATTTACTTATTGTAGGTTCAGGGGATTGAACTCATGACCTCTCTCTTGCCAAGCTGGCACTTGTACCACTGAGCTAAACCCCTGTCCCTTCACCTGTATTTTAAATTCCATACTTGGAAACATTCCTTGTATGATTTCTGTAAATTGTTGTTATGTTATTCACTCAGCCTTCTGATTTTTCACTAATTCCAGTTAATTATAGGTTAGCATTATGTGCATTATCTAGTGGGTGTAGATACATTTTCCTTGGTCTCTTGTTTTTAAGATATTCCTGAGTGTATGTTCACATACATGAGCTGCAGCCTCTTGTTCTGACATTTGTGACTTCTGTTGCCAATGCTTTCACTAGATCTTTAAAATAATCTCCTGGATTTCTGTTTGGCACATTTTCATAGGCCATTATTTTTGCTAGACTAGCCATTCATATATTGTAACATGTTGTGTTGTTCAGATAGATTTTATCATGTCTTCTATAAAACTAATTTGTTTATTAAGTCCATTATCTGCTTAGTTATGTCATCTTTGAGCTCACCAAGCACATTATAAATCTTTTGTTGCCTCTTTTATGTTTAGGTATAACTTAACTGTTTGGCTTTAAATTTTTCCCCTCACGGATTCCCTGTGGATGAGTTTGGGGCACTGGGTCTTTTGGAGACATTTTGTTGCTCTGTTTGTCCATGTTTAATACTCTGTGAATGGGTGTGTGCATGCACATGCATGTGTGTGTGGATATTAAGGGTTGAGGATTGATAAGAGTGGAGAGAGTTTATTGCTAGTATGTAGATCTCCTCAGTCAGGGTCATCTTTCCAGTGATGCAGTCTTGGAGTGCTTAACCTTAGCAATTGCTTACTTCAACATTTGACCACTTCCGTTATTTTGGGGAGGAAAAGGTGTTGTGTAAATGGCTTAATGCTATTTTCTTAGAAACAAACCACAGTACTTGTGGTGGCACAAGACAAACAGATATTGGAATATACTAAAACTCCAATAATAACAGCAATCATAACACAAAAAATGGAAAGAAATTAGTAACAGCAGACCCAAAGAGAAACTGTATATTGGTGTAATACAAGAAGAAATAAAGTACCACTGTGTATTCCATAAATGTAAATAGATGTAGAATAATAATATTGTATACAGCACTGTATAGCAATTACTGACATACAATAACCATATACTAAATGAAACAACTATTTTCCTATTAACGATAGAAAATTAACTAGATAAAAGTGGAATGGAGTCAACTAAATATCTAAAGATTAATAAAGCATAATAACAATGTTAATAATGGAGGAGGTAAGAAAATATAAATGAAAAAAGTAAAATTTTAAAAGCACAGAAAAGGAAGATGATAAGAAGAACAACACAAGAGAGAAATCAAAACCACCCACTCATTTTTATAGCTCTAAGGTAGTATACTGCACAGTGCACCCTGGTTATGCAGCTCCTTTCTGAGCCTCCATCTGCATCTGTGGGCACCACAGGTGCTATTCATTGCCTTGTGTCACTCAGAATAATTTTGGCCTTGGTGTGGAAGAATTCACTTTTTGGCACCAAAGGATGGTTGTTGGACAGAGTATGTCATGGACACTGAATTAGCTTGTGCCTCTGGGAATGGTAAGCAGGGTACTGCTGGGATTATTTTTTCTTTACCAATCATTGCAGGTCTTTCTTCTCCTGCAGTGAACTAAGCTGGTTCTCCTCCTATGATTTGTTTACTTTCTTGCAGTGAGTGGCATGAATTAGGAGCTGAACCTGCTTTGTTCCCTCTTTAGTCAGTGCTCTGTTTGATTTTGGCTATGCTCCTGCAGGTATGGATAGGTAGAGGCCTGTGCTTTTGTCCTGTGATGAAATACTTAAGTTAATTTGGAAGTGTGGGAGGTGCATTGTGGGTAGTCAAGTACTCAGTTTTCAATTCCTTCTTAACAGGCTTCTCAATCTCTTCTACCTTCCCTCTGTGATAATCCTGACCTCCACTTCTATCTTCTCATTCTGTGAGGATTTAGATGAGTACAGTATGCCACACACTCTGGCTGTACCACTTTTCCCAGGCTCTTCACCTGAGCTTTTTCTCCACACTCCACAAAGCAGCAATACCCTGGCTGTGAACTCTGTGATGCCTTGGACTCTAGGGATTTAGCAGCTTTTGCTTGGATGTAGAAGATCTCATGTGCAGGTGCTGAACAATGGGCAGGGCAAGGATACTATGCAGAAACAGAATCACAGGGGTCACAATGGGAAATGGCCTGTTGTGCTGCTACTCATGTTACTTTTCTCCTCAGGACCACATCAGTGGAGGCCACTGCTTGCACCTGTAACTCTTTAAACCATGACTGTCTCAATGCCTAGGCCCCTAAGCAGAACTGTGCCTTTGCTTTTTACTTACTCAAAGACCTGCTGGTGATTTCTCATTTACCCCTCTGCGTGATTCTCTGGCTGTCAGTTCCTCTTGGGCCCTAGTCCATGAATATCTCCCTCACTGGAGTCCTTTTTGCCATGAGGAGTGTATGTAGGCTGGAGCCAATCCAAGCAGACATGCTCCCTCTTTCAAGTTCTTCAGATTCTTTTGAGAGGTGATATGTTCACCAGTGGGGCTGGTGTGTAACAAGTGCTCAGTACTGGAGCAGCCCAGCTTCCCTTTTTGCACTCCCCTGATCCCGGGCTTGATTCAGTGTGTTACCCCTGCAGGATGCCTTACCGTATCTGTGTTCATCTGTGTCCTGCATTTCTGAGTACCTGCAACTTTCTTGTAAACATCTTCCAACCTTCACTAATGCACCACTGTCTATACCCAGGCCTTATGGCTGGTCTTTATGTTTCTTCTTTTGAGGGATTTCTGCTCAACTCACTTGTTCATTTAATGGTTAGGCTCTTCCTTTTGTTGTTCAGGTTTTTTAATGCTTTTCATATACTAAATATTATTCCACTCTTGGAAGAGTAGATGGTAAAGATTTTGTCCCATTCTGTAAGTCGTGTCTTCTGCTGATTGTTTCCTATGCTGTAGAAAACATTTTTACTTTGTTGTCATCTAATTTGCTTATTGCTGATTTACTTCCTTTGCTACTGTGGTCCTATTCAGGAAGTCTTTTCCTGTGCCTGTAACTTCGAGCATATTTCCTACACCATAGTCCGGCAGTTGTGAGGGTCCCAGTCTTATAGTAATAAGTTGTATTAATTTTATCTAATTTTAGTACACACTAAATTCTCTTTACATTCTTCTACAAGTGGGTAGTTTTCCTTGCAGCAATTGCCAAAAAGTATATCTTTTCTTTAGCACTCATTTTTGTCTTCTTTGTCAGAAATCAAATGGATTTAGGTGAATAAGTTTGTTTTATATGTTCTGTCTTATCTTTTTGGCTACATTTCTGTTTTGGTGAAAGTATTAGGTTTTTATTACTTGGCTTTATAGTATACTTTTTAATTTGGTATTGTTTTGCTTTGAGTGTTGCTTTTTATCCTTAAGTTTGCACGGAATATTCTGAGACTTTTGTGCTTCTCTATAAATGCTAGGATTGGATTTTCTAGTTTGGTGAGTAATGGTGAACTTGCTGGTCAGTATTCTAACAGGCAATACATGGAATCTTTAGATTAGTTTTGGTAATGGTGGTCATTTTGACATATTTCTGGTAGTACATGAACAAGAAAGTCTTTTCCATTTTCTAATGTCTTCCACTATATTTGTTCAGTGCTCTGTACTTTTCATTACAAAGGTCTTACATCTTGTTTGATAGGTTGATTCCTAGTTATTTTCTGAATCTATTGTGCATGTAATTGTTTTCATTTCTCTTTTGGTGGTTCATTGTGTTACACAAGACAGTTACTGATTTTTTTACGGTCATTGTGTATCTTACCACTTCACTAAATTTATTTCATTTAACTGTGTCCTAGTGGAACTTTTAGATCCTTTTATAAATAATCATATCTTCATCAAATAGAGAGAATTTGATTTCTTCTTTCTTATCTGTATACTTTTTATTTTTTTTCTTTTTTCAAATACATGGCTTTAAATTTGAAATACTGTAATGAACAGGAGTGACAAAGGCAGACAAAAGTGTCTCATCCATAATTTTAGAGACCATGCTTTCAGTTTTTTCCACTACAATATGATAGCATTTGCATTTTGGACATATGTTTATCACTTTTCAGAAAGATTCTTGTAACATATTTTCTATACATTTTTTCTTGATAAAGGAATCTTAAATATTTTCAAAGTCATTTTCTACATGTAATGAGATAATCATGTGTTTTTTGTCCAAATTTTATTCATGTTGAATATTACATTTATAGATTTACATGGGTTGATACATCATTATATCTATTGGTGGCACATGCTTGACCATGTTACATGATTTTTAAGGAGGCAAATTTTATTTTCAATACTATTATCGATAATATTTGCATCCATATTCACCATGAATATTGATCTATAGATTTTTTATGTTTAGACTTTATTCACATTTACTATAAGGATAACAAATCATAGACACAGGTTATTTACTTCATAGAAATAATTTGGAAATAGTTTTTCCTTTTTGGTTTTTAAGAATTTTTACAAAGTTTTATGTTTGTTTTTCTTCAAATCTGATAAAATCCCACATTAAATACACCAAATCTTCAGCCTTTCTTCATTGGGAGTTTTTCATTATTACTTCAATCTTGTATCATGTTATGAATCTGTTGAAAATTTTGCCCTTCTTTCTTCAATATTCCTGTGTCATATGTGTCTTGGAACTTATACATTTTTTATAGATTTTCCAATTTATTGGAATATGTCTTCAAAGTAATTTAAAGTAATTCTCTGTATTTCAGCATTATCTGTTGTGATTTTATGTTTTTCAGGACTTAATTTATTAGTTTGGTACTTCTCATTGATTTTAAATTTTCACTAAGGCTTTATTAATAAGATTTATGTTTCAAAGAGCATAGTCTTTGAACAATTGATCCTTTGTATTCTTATTTGAGTCTCTATTTCATTTAATTTCTGTTCAGAGTTTTACCATATAATTTCTTATACAGTGCTTGCATCTGGGTTGTTCCATTTCATTAGGACATTGAGATGCACAATTCATTCACTTATTTAGGTTACTGTTTTTGTGATGTAGGCACTCACAGCTACTAATTTCCTTCTTATGACTGCTTTTATTGTGTCTCAGAGATTTTCATTTGTTGAGTTGTCATTCCCATTATATTCTAGGGATTTAATTTATTCTTTGGTATGTTCAGTGACCCACTGATCATTCATCAATATACTATTCATTCTCTGTGTTTGTTCACTGTCTGTAGTTTCTTTCTTGTTGATTTACATTTTAATTTCATTGTGACAAGATGGGATGTGATCATGTAAGACTTGCTGAGATTGTTTTGAGTATTTATTTAAACATGCTTCATAGCTTAAAATGTTGTCTATTTCAGAGACAGTTCCACATACTACTGAAAATAACATGGAAAATTTTGCTATATTAAAACTTTATAAGGATCTATTAATTCCATTTGGTCTACACTGTAGTTTATCAGTAATATCATTTAGTTGATTTTTTTTGGTTGATCTGTTTATGAAAGTGAGTATCAAATTTACCCACTGGGATTATTTTGTGTTCCATGTAACCCTTCATATAGTACTTGTTTCATAAAATCGGACACACCACATGCTTGGTGCATATATGTTTACAATTATTATATCTACTTGGTGATTTTTCCCCATAGTGAAGACATTGCAGCCCTCTTTATCACTTCTTATTAATTTTAATTTGAATGTCTAGTTTGTGAATATAAATATAGCTATTCTTGGATGAAACATACTTGGTCATGGTGTAAAATCCTTTTGATAATTTGTTTGACTACTTATTGAGGACTTTTAACATCTATGTTCATTAGAGAGATTGGCACATATTTCTTTTTGCTGTTGATGTTTGTTTGGATCCATGTCTAATTTCTGAATGAGAATAAAGATAGCTTCCCAGAATGACTTTGAAAATATGTTTTTCATTTCAATTTCATTATTGTGTTTGAGAAAAGTTGGAATTAGATCTGCCCTAAAGTTTTGTATAATTTTGTAGTGAATTAGTCATATGCTGGGCTTGTCTTATGTAGTAGATTTTTATTGCTACTTAAATGTTATTATCAGTTATTGGATAAGTTAGGATTTTAAGACTCAGTTCAGTTTCAGTAATTCAGGTCCATCTAAGAGTCTCTTCATTAATTAAGAATTCTCCATGTATTGGTGCATACCCTTGTGACATAATCTTCTGGATTTCAGTATTGTCTTCCAATGTCTATTTTTTTCATTTCTAATTGAATTGAATGGTGTTTCTTTTTTTGTATTGGGGATCATTGATTTATGTCTTTTCTTGCCTTTTTTGACAAGACTGGGCAATGGAAGGCAATTGGTAATGAAAAATGTGATATATCATGGACACTATAAAAGCAAGAAGGTTATCACAACCAGTTCAAAAATCTGCATGTCAGTATGTTTGGTAATAGAGAAGAAATGAATCAATTCCTGGATTGTGTGTACTACCAAAATGAAAACAAGAAAATAGGAAAACACAGGATAGTCCAAAGAAAGCCTCAGGAAATGTAAGCAGTAATAAAGAAAAAAACCAACCAAATCAAATAAGAAAAACCCAAATCCCAATGGATTAACTGTTTAATTCTAAAAGAACTGCAGGGCAGATCTAATGCCAGCACTCCTCAACCTCTAATAAAATTGAAAGGAAAGAAGTATTCCCAGAGCCATTCTTGGAAGCTAGAAATATGTTGGTTTCAAGATCATAGAAGGATAAAACTAAATAGAAGATCTACTTGCCAATCTCTTTAATGCAGATGCAAAATTCCTCAACAAGATCCTGGCATGGGAAATGCTACAAATCATCAAAAAGATTTTACATCATAACCAAGTCAGCTTTATCTCATGGATGTAAGGAAGGTTCCACACATGCAGATCAATCAATGCAGTATGTCACAGAAAGGGATGCAAGGGTCAAAACCTAATGATTATCTCAATAGCCATAGAAAAGTCTTTTGACAAAATCCTAAATTTTTTCATGATAAAAATTGAAACAAAAATAGAAAAACCTAATCTCAATCTGGTAAAATCAAGTTTTGAGAAACCTACTGCATATATCATATTAAATGCTGGAAAAGTGAAAGATTCTACTCTAATATAAGGAAAAAGACAAGGATATCCACTCTCATTCTAGTTCTACATTGAAAGTTTTATGGCTTGTTTCTAGATGCCTTCCCAAAGCCTCTTGTGCTCATAGTTGGACTTGACACAGGTGGTGTCTTAGTTACTTTTTACTCATTGCTGAGACAAAATACCTGATGCCCAAATTTGGGAAAGGAAAGGTTTATTTCTTACAGTTTTTGGAGGTTTCAGTCCATACTCAGTTGGCTCCAAGGAAGGGTAGCATGGCACGGCCGCAGTTCATGGCGGCTGCAAACAGCAAGTTGGAAACTGGCTAGAGAGTTCATGGTGGCTGCAAACAGCATGGCAAAAACTGGCAAGAAACCCATTCTTTTTGCCACTACATCACATCCTCGCTCCACCCCCGGGGAGGGAGTAACACTGACACCACCAATCCAAGCACTAGGCAATGAACCAATCACAAATGCACAATGCAAATACATGAGGCCCATGGGCCACCTACATAAACCATGACATTCCACCCCTGACCCCCAAAGACTCCTGTACAACATTTATACAAAAGACATGTAGTCCATCTCCAAGAAATGCTAAAGTCCTAACATTTTCAGCATTGCTGAGAAGTCCAAGTCCCAAGTCTTCTCCAATATCTATAGCAAACTCTTAACTGTAGCCCCCTGTACAAGTGAAACAAGGTTAAACATTTCTGAAATGTAAAGGCACAATATAAACATTATCATTCCAAAATTACAAATGGGGGAATATAAAGCATTGGAAACAAAGCAAGTCCAACAACCAGCAGGGTGAACATTAAGTCCTAGAGTTCCGTGCTCAGCATTTGAAGCAATCTGATTGCAAGCTCCAAAACACTTAGGTGATTCCACCCCCACGGCACTTCCAGGGATTTCAGCTCTTGCAGCTTTTCTCTTAAACCTTCTCTGCTCAGTTTTTGCAGCTTTCCTTGGCTGATCCAAGTTCTTGGTTTTTGCAAACTTCTGGGGTCTCCACCTTTGGCTTCATCCTTACATCTTTATATATCGCCCTCTCAGGGACACACTGCTTGGCCTCCCAGGCCCTTTGCAATTGATGTGGAAGCCTTCTTACCCTCAGAATTTGTGCATTTTCCTGGCACCTAAAATCAGCACCATGTGGATGGCACTAAAGTCTTCTGCCAGCTGGAGGAGTAGTCAGGCTTTTCTTTCTCTTGGCTATAGGGGTCCAGTGCCTGGATTGCTGGGCTCTTTACCTGATTGTTAAGAAAAGCTTTTTTATGTTGCTGCCATTCTGGAACCTCATGTGACCTCCCGTGCCATTCTGGAGCATGGTTCTCTGAAGCTTTCTCATCTGAGAAAATTCTTTCACTTTTGCACTTCTGGGGCTGCAAAGAATGGAGACCCGCTGCTTCCTGGGATGCCTGGTGGCCATCTTTCTTATCTCTCTGTATCTTCTCAGCAATCAAAGTCTCACCTCTATCTTTACAATCCACAGCTTTACTTGAGTTTTCCTTCTGGCCAGACTCACAGTGTTTTAAATTATCGTGCTGGGCTCTTTGCTCTTGATTTGCAACATAGATCTGGCTAAAAGCCCCCAACAATAGCCATGCCACAGCTTCAACCTTTGACTGCCTTGAGATTTCCTTTGCCAGATAAATCAGTCCATTACCCTTAATCTCAGTCTCAGGCAAAGTCTCTGGGCGTGAGCAAAATGCAGACAAACTTTCTGCCAAGCCATAACACACATCATACGGAGTCCAACAAGCAGTATAGTTCCCCTTCCCAGCAGAAACCTCACAAGCCTTGTCTTTATTATCAGGCTTTCTATCAGCCTTCTTGTCTCCTGAGCTCTGACCAGAATCTCCTCTACAGAACAACCTAAGTTGCTCCAGCTCTGTGCATCCAGGTGATATGACCAAACCTTTCCAAACTCTGCCTGCAAGCCATTTCCAAAGCCTCTCAAAGACATGGTTAGGTATAGTCACAGCAATGACCCCACTCCTCCCTATCAAATTCTGTCTTAGTTACTTTTTACTCATCACTGAGACAAAATACCTGATGCCAAAATTTGGGAAAGGAAAGGTTTATTTTTTGTAGTTTTTGGAGGTTTCAGTCTATACTCAGTTGGCTCCAAGGCCGGGTGGCATGGCAGGGGTCACAGTTCATGGTGGCTGCAAACAGCAAAGTGGAAACAGGCAAGAGAGAGAGAGACAGAGAGAGAGAGAGACAGAGAGAGAGAGAGATACCTTCTTCCTACCATTACATCATATCCTGGCTCTACCCCTATGAAGGTATAGCACTGACACCACCAATCCAAGCACTAGGGAATGAACCAATCAAAAATGCACAATGCAAATGCATGAGGCTTGGGGGCCACTGACATAATCCATAACAGATGGGTAGCTCTATGGAATGCGATACAGGAATTTAGGGTGTTTGATCTCTGGTTTACTCCTCTAGTGGAATTACAATAGGCATGGTTGTAGCCTATGGATTTACTGAAAGAGAATGCCCTAAACTTGGTGTAGGTGGCAGAAGCAAATAGGTTTTTAGTCTGAATGGTATATAGAGAAAGTAAGAATTTAGACTTGCTGCTGTTGCCTTCCCTCTTCTATACCATGGACTATTAAAAGAAACCTTTCCTCCTTCAACTTACAAGTGTCCCGTATTTTGCCCTAACAATGAGATAATAACTAAGGAAGAACTTAAATCATTAGTCAGAGCAATAAAGCAAGAGAAAAAATGATATGTATGGGAAACTATCATTCATTTCAAATGACAAAACCATGTACATAAAAGATCCTCCAAAAATCCTACTGTAAGACTTGTACTTAGTTACCAATATGAGTAATGTAATAGGAAGAAAATTAACACATAAAAATCAAGAGAATTTCTCTACTCTAGTACTAAACTCACATAGAATGAAGTTAGAGAAACCATGTTACTTACAATATTATTAAGACAAATTAAATATATATGAATTAATCCAACCAAAAGTGGAAAACCTGTATAATGACAAGTATAGTGCTCTCAAAAAGATGTGCAGAGAGGACATCAGTAACTGGGAAGACATGCCCTGTTCCTGGATAGGTAGAATCAATTTTCTTTAAAAGCACTCTACCTTACCAAATATAAATATTAATTTAACTCAGTCACAATCAAAATATCAACAGCAATCTTCATAGAACCAGAAAGAACAACCCTAATATTCGTAGGAGACAAAAGAGACTTAGAATAGTGAAAGCAACCCTGAGTAACAAGTGATAGACTCTGCCAGCCTGGGGCTTAGCTACCTGCCACATGACATCTGCCCACCGTTGTACTGGACACATAGAAACAACTTATCTAACCAAGCATAACTTCTATATTCTCTTTTAGCATTTGCATCAAGCCCCCTCCAATCCCATGTCTCCACAACCACCCAAGCCTCCACCCCTGGTCCCCCATAAATCTTTCTGTATTCTGTTTTACACAGGCAGGTATTCCTTCAAATCAACTCTTAATATGTCATCTTGCATGCCTCCTAAATTCCTCCCCCAGGCAAGGTCTGATAAAATAATTTTCACTTCTTTGTTATTACTGAAAGCACTTATATTTCATACACAACTCTTCTGTACCTGCATTAAAGGTCTTTCTAATCTTTGTCTTCTCTCTCATTTTTCTGCACTGCCTCAGATTGAGTACCAAAGGTACTCAATCAACAAGGACAAAGGAAGAAGGATTAAAACTCAAGGTTTGATGTTACATTTGATGTTACATTTGATGCTAGATTGAATAGCCACAGTGATTTTTTTAAAAAAATCAGCGTAATACAGGCACAGTGATTAAAAAATAAACAGGCATGTGGATCAGTGCAACAGAATAGAGGATGCAGAAACAGCACCAGGCACATTCAGCTCTGATTGAGGGGCCAAAAATATATGTTGCAAGTAAAACAGCATCTTTAAAAATAGGGCTGGGAAAATTGAATATCAAAAAGCAAAAGATTGAATGTGACCTACCACATCTTACCATATTAAATTAAAAAACAAAATGGGTCAAAACTCTAAATGTCATAAAAGAAATAATCTGTTGGAATATTAAATATATAAATCTCCTGAAGATATATAAACAAGCAAAGTCTAGCAACAGAATGGCAGTTAAAGAAGAAATAATACCAAGGGTGTTCAAATAGTATCATATCAAATTATAAGATTTTTCACAGCAAAGAAAGTCAACACAGAGTGAAGAATATACAGGATGGGAAAAGTTTTTGTGAGCTATTTCTAGGTCAGAGGACTATTCAAAATACATAAAGAACTAAAAGTATTAGATCCACAAAAAGAAAACCCCTAATGAAAAATATGAAACTTGAATAAATGTGTATTTTGCAAAAGGTATACGAGTGGCACATAAACATATGAAAATACTTTCAATATTGATGTTTGTTTGAGAACTGAAAATTTAAAAAAACTGCTTCCATTCATCTGCAGAGAGGATAGCTACCACCAAAAATCAAACACTAACAAGTGTTGGTAGAGCTTGGAAAAAGAAACTGACACTGTTGCTGGAAATGTAATCTAGTTCACCCACTATGGAACTAAAAACTAAGCTCAAAATACTAAAACTAGAAATTCCACTTGACTCTGGCATTTTCTTTCTAGTAATCTTATCAAAACAATTGGAAGAATGATAATACTGTGATATACAACACTCACGTTTGTACCAGCAAACCTCATAATACCTAAATGCTGGAGACAGACTCTATGCCCACCAAAAATTGAATCTATAAAGAAAATACAGTATTTATGCAGAATTTAACGTCACCCTACCACTAAGAAGGGTAAATGTCAGTCAAAATTAAGAAATTGTATGCACCTTGAGACAATAATACTAAAAAAATACATCAGAAGCAGAGGTTTAAAAATGGTGTATTTGTCTTATAAAGGAAACCAAACATATAGCTGTTGAGTGAAGTCAAAGATAATATATAATAGATGAATAGAGCTTTTTCAAGTGGAAGGAAGCTCAAGAAATGAATGAAGGGCTAGGAAACAGTAGTAAAAGAGAATAAGAAATAATTATTATGTTATGTCTAATTACCAACTCTCAAAAAGGAATGTAATCATTATGTAGTAAAAATATATACCAATAAGAATGAAAAACTGGAACAGAAACAAAACCTTAAAATGATGGAGAAATAGCAACTTTCCACCAAACAGAACATTAGGTAATTTATGAGTATCAAACCTGCACTATGTAAAATACTCAATGATATCCTAGATAGAGTAAGTGAGGCCCAGAATACCAGAAATCTTATAGGAATGAATACATGAAGCCAGAGTAAGGAATTGAGTAAAAGTGAAGAATAAAGAAATCAGTGACCGAAAAATAATGCAATGACAGGAATCAATCAATATCCTTCAGTAATTACTAACTCCCCAAACCAGTGTCACATATTGGCAGATTAAATTTTAAAAAAGAAAGAACTCTATGTTGTATATAGGAGACAAACATAATTCATGAAAAAACACACTTCCTGAAAACTAAGGGATGGGAAATAGTTCTGCATGCAACAGGAGCTTGAAAGCCAGCAGGCTTTACAGAATATGTACGAATGAGTAAGGAAAAGTTGATCAATTAAGCCAAACTTTTCATTTTATTTTAGTTTTGTGTATGTGAACTTTTTTGTTCAGAAAGGGCTCAAGACATGCAGAACCAGCCCTTTATAAGGCTGAGGCACTCCTACGGAGACAAGTTGCAAAGCAGAGCTGTGTCAGCTACCTGCTCACTCCCTCTGCAACTTGTGGTTATAGTTGAAACATCAAAAACCCTTGGCTGCAATCAATTCATAACATTTTCTGAAGACACACCTACCCAGAGCTGGGTCTGCAACCAAAGAGAGCCCAAAGGATCACCTGGCAGGTGATCTCTCAGAAAAATCTTTTCTCCAATCTTCAGTATCCTTCAGAAATATTACCGAAGATCTGAACAAATGTGGATACATTTCTCAGCTCTCGTGAGTGAACCTTAAGGTAAACAACTCTATTATTTGTTTGTCTTACAGAACTTTATTATTATTCTTAAAGCTACTTTTAAGTACACAAAAAGACATCCTGTCAAAACCTTTCTCCTGCTGCTCTTCCTCCTCTTTGTTCTCCTCCCAAGAAAGACAGGTCATAGACGATGGTAGATTACAGATTTACACATATCAGAGGATTCATTGTTGAATTTTACAAGAATTATAAGGTAGAATTAATGTCAATAGTTTTAACAATTTTCCATCATTTTTAAGAGAAGGAAAACTGTTAAATATTTCTTTTGATACTAATATTGCCAGCAAGCAAGAAATTTCAAAAGGACTTACCATAGATAAAATACTATAGACAAATTTCCTTTGGGAATCAACATGGAAAACTCCTCAATATGATGCTGGCAGACAATTTGAGACATCACTAGAAAGAACACATATCATGACCCAGTTGATTTTATACCAGGAATGCAAGGATTGTTCAACATATATAAGTTAATAAGTGTAGTATATCACAAAAACAGATGTAATAGTAAAAATATCATGATCATATCAGTATATGAAGAAAAAACCATTGAAAAATTCCAGCATTTATTTATTGTTAAAAAGAAATTCTGATGAAATGAAATATAGAAAAACCTTACATAAAAATTGTAAAAATCATCTATGACACTTCCATTGCTTGTATATACTAAATGGGAAAATTTTAAAGGATAATTTCTAAAATCAGGAATAAAATAATGATATCCAGTGTCATAATTTCTGTCCAACATAGTATTCAAAATTTTTCAAGATCAGTTAGGCAAGAAAAATGAAAGCAATTTTAGTGGAAAAGGAAAAGTCTGAATATCTTTCCTGGCAAATAATGTGATTTTTGATATAGAGCATCCAAAAAACCAAACCTATAAACTGAAAAAACAAACTCCACTAAGACTCTTAGAACTAATAGCAAATTCAACAAAGTGACAGGATACAAAATAAACACACAAAACAAACAGCATTCTGATACACACACACACACACACACACACACACACAATCACCAAGAAAAAATGAAAAATAAGTTCTATTCACAGTAGTTTCACAAATATTATATACTTTGGAATTAATGTAACTGAAGATATGAAGAACCTTTGTAATGAAAACTATACTACCCTGAAAAGGCTAAAGACGACATTAGAAAATGCAAAGGCATCTCCTATTCTTGCATAGGAAAACAAATAATTTCAAAATGTTCATATTAAAAAATGCTATAGAGCTTTAACAAATCCTCTGGTACATTACCATCAATTTTTTACAGAACTAAAATGAGTAATTCTAAACAAATATACCTTCTGTGTAAATACTTCTGTGAACAAAAAGAGACCTTGAAAAGCCAAAGCAGTCCTGCTTTACAAGTGCAAGGCAAGAGGCATCCCAATGCCAGGCTGACAGTTATAGTACAAAGCTATAGAATTGATACAGCATGGTACTGGTACAAAAATACATGTTACCAAATTGAATAGAATACAGGATTCAGACAAACACAAGGGCCAATAGGATGTGCCAGACAGAATGAAGATCGCTTAACCAATATTTCTGAAAAACTAGTTATCTATAGGCAGAAGGGTGAATTTTGATCCATAGCTTTCATAATGCACTAAAACAAAATAAATGAATCAAAATCCCCTATATATAGAAATACCAATGCTGATCTGCTGAAAAAAAATTAAACTCTTGATGACATAGACATAAGCTACAAATTCCTGAACAGAGCCATATTTACACAAGAAATAATATCAACAATCAACAAATAATACTATTGTAAATTTAAAATCTCTGCACAGCAAAGGAAATAACCAACAGAGTGAACAGACAAGAAGGGAATGGGAAAAACTGTGCCAGCCACTCTCTAGGCAGAGGAGTAGTACCGAGAATGTATAGAGAACTAAAAATTCTAGACCACCAAAAGTAAAAGATGCAATTAAAAATAGGCAATTGACATGAATAGGTACTTCTCAAAAAATAGAAATTTTAATAAATACATGAAAATGAAGTTCAGCATCTTTGCCATTAAAGAAATGCAAGTCAAAAAAACACTGAGAGTTCATCTTCATGCAGTAAATGGTCATTATACATGATTCAAGGAACAACAAATGCTGAGGAGGTTATAGAGGATAAAAGTATCTTTTACACATTGTTGTTGGTTTTTTTTATTTGAAAGACAATAAAACAAAAGGGGGCAGTACAGAGCAGATCAGAACAGGACAACATACGCAACACAGTACTTTACATTAAGTCAACTGGACATCAACAGTAGCTAACACCATATCTCTTACTCTGCTATAGTTGAGCATAGTTTCAAATACAATAATATCAAACATAACACATCTAAGAAGGATGATATTAAATCAGCAATAGCTGTCACAATGTTTTGTTTACTTCACAACAGCTATTCATATCATCAAGTATGATGCAGTCAAACAAAACAGGATAAAACCATTCCAACTGATGATTGAAAACTTTGAAAGACTTCGAAGCTGTGAGATGGGGACTCATGCTTACCATAAAGTCTTATATACTCTTATCAAATCTCATATTAGGGAGATTATATGGTATTTACCCTTGTGAGTTTGGTTTATTTCACTTAAGAGAATGGTCTCAAGTTGTGTCCA